>PVKA01006784.1:0-81528 GCA_004027165.1 Ctenomys sociabilis | reverse complement strand
TCAGCTTAATATTATGGCCTCACGATGTATACTTCATTTTTATACTTTTCTGCTGGATGGTTAAGACCTAGGTAGATCAAGACTTATATACCAACACATGAACTTTATATTTCCTATGTGGTCAGTGAAGTCCTATAGTGTGCCTGGGGAGAGTCACATGAAGAGAAAACTTTCTCTCAAGCTCTCACAGAGAGCAAACTGGTCAAGCATTGGCCGTGACTCATCCACATGGATGACACAGACAAAGGAACTACAGAATAATGTACAGGATGTCCATTTATTTTAAGCACTTGTTTGTTTGGTTTTTTAGTCAGACTGGAAAGCTACAAGTGTTTACTGACCTACAACATTACTTATCATCCCCTGTTTTCAGCCTCCCCAGCGCTGGGATTATAGGCGTGCACCACCACACCCGAATTCGTTCACCAGCTAAGCATGCCTAGGGGCAAGGCCAGCATGTCATGTGGAACCTGAGATCGAATCCTGGTCACTGCGTTTTGCCAAAGCAGGCGCTTAGTCTGCTGAGCTATCTCACTGGTCCATAGTATTGACATTTAATGATCTATAATATCTTGCTGTACAAATGCTTTTACCTATGAAGTTTATTTTATTTTTTTTGCTTTTTAATCAATTCTGTAGAAAACTAATCTTACAAAAGTTATGGATTTTACCTTGTGTGTCTTTGGAGAATCAGTTTTGTTCCAATTTGGAGCGTGAGCTGGAAAGAACAGGTGAGAAAAGAAAAAAAACAAAAACAAAAAACAAAAAACAAAAAAACAAAACAAGAAGAGGAATAGCAGAACTCTGACTCCAGCTGTTCCTGCAGAGAGGTAAAGGTGGACTCTGCAGGGATCGAGTCCTTGTAGTACAGGGGGTAGCCGCTCTCAGCCCACCTGCACGTGCAGCAGCCCATCCGGCCCACGCTGGCTTTGAGAAGTCACTTCTCTATGCTTGGAGGAGTGGAAAAGTGCACCTCATCCCACTCTGAAAGACTGTACCACAACTACATTTTTTAAAGTATTTTAGGAAAGGGTCTACAGGGTGTTCAGGGTCTCGCTGCTAGATTAGACTCCTATGATCCTCCTGTTTAAAGGCTCCCAAAAGCTGGGATTACAGGCATGCGCCACCACGCCCAGTCTCAATTGTCATCTCAGTGTGCCTTGAGGTTGGGCTAGCACGACAGGCCCAAGAATTGAATCCCTGGCCCTTGTACCTGCTTTCAGGTGCTTTAAGCTGCTGAGCTATTTGGCTGCCCTTACAACTACATTTTCAACTGTACAATATCTTAAACACAAGAAAGCATTGCAGTCAATGGGACCAATAACTTCTTTTTTCTTTTTTTTTTCAATTTTACTATAAGATTAACACATATTTGTGTACCAACGCAGTACAATATTACAATTTCATGTATGCATGGAATAGTGGTCATCTTGGGTCATTATCATTTCTTTATTATGAATGCATTTCAACTTTTCTCATCTGTTTTGAGATGTCAAATACATTATTATTAATTATTTTCACACCACTGTGCCACAGGACAGCAGAATTTAGTCTTCACATTAAATATGAATAATGTACTTATATGTCATCCTATCCCTAATCCCACCTGTTATTTTGGGGGTATAGGAACCATTATTCTGTTCTTAAATTTTATGAGATGAAGATTTTTACTTATTGTAACTTTAAGAAACAAATGTAGGTCCTACTCAATTGAGTTTGTTGATGACTGGGGATAAAGATATATAGAGATACAAATTCTCTATGATGAATATCATCTTTATGTATATTTCAATTATACCAAGAAACTTAATAAAGAAGAAAATTGAATGTCATATGCATGTATTATATTTTAAAATGTGCAAAAGTATATGTCTTAAGTTGATTAAACATATTTTATAGTAAGACTGTACAATTAGAAATGTTCACCAAATGCAACAAATCAGGCTTCCAATTAAAAAACAGAATATATCAACCCAGAAAAATAAATTAATACATTTTGGCTATTAGAACCATAGATTTCCAAATTCTTACTTCATATATAACAAGGTCTTTAAAACTTTTTTAAAGGTATCGGTGCATTTTATGTATTTATTGCAGGGAGTTTGTAATTGTACAAGATATATCTTGTTTTTATTCATACCTCATTTGTTTGTCTTTTTTTCAACTCCTTTTCCCCTCCTTATTTACAAAACCTTTCATTGCATTTTTATAGGTCTTGTAATTTTCAATATTTTTAAATTAAACATGTTTTATTTTAATTTTTTGCCCCACCATTAAACATTTTAAATCAATGTTGAAATTTAATAACAACAGCTAGCTGAATATTACATTTTTATCAAAACTTTTTTCATATGCATAAAGGTTGACACTTCTCAACTACTTTAAGTGAAGTTTGGGAAATACTTGACTAACATAGATTTCATTAAATCAGTACTGATTTTAACAACTATAAGAAGCTAGACTTTATTTCATGAAAATAACTACAACTTGCATTTCAATTTCACTTTTTAACAATTAGATTTCTAAAAACTTTATAAAGCTATCAACAACTCTCTCCCAACTGCAAAGTGCCTTAAAATAAAAATTACAGCTCATTAATCCATTTTTTTTATTTAAACCGAGTTTATGTGAAAACAGAAACACTGTAGTCTCTAGTCTTTCCCTGATCCATGCACTGTCTTTCCTCAGGGACAAGGCACTAAAGGCCACATCTTTCCTGTGCACCTTTCATTTTTCTTTCCATGTTAATACATGAGTTTGTTTTCCAAATGTGTGGAAGCCATTCTTTTCCAAGTTGTTAGTGCCAGCTGGTCCCATCGGCCACCGTCGTTTCCCAGCTACCTCCCGGATACCCCATTGCATCAGACTGGCTGGAAGTCTCCTTGAAGTGTGTGATTTGACCTGCTTGTGCCACGGCCTTGGTTGCTTACCACAGCTTCTCAGAACACCTGCTTGTGGACGTGCTCCACCTTTTTGCTGTGCAGGAGTTAATATGAAATTTGTGTAAATCGTGTAAATCTGCTTCTCAAAAAATTTTGGTTTAAGTACATATGCTATGACCTTAAAAGGTTTGGTTACTTGTGATAATAAATTAATTTTCTATAGTTTAATCTAACATATATCTCCTTAATTTATTTAATTATATATATATATATATATATATATATACATATATATATGTATATATATATATATACATATATATATATGTATATATATATATATATGTGTGTGTGTGTGTGTTTACATAATTTTCATGGTACTTTTATTATACAAACCTAAGTGTTTTTATTTGCTCATGCCAGCTTTGTTTCTGTACTGTGATTAGTATTTTTGTAGTATAGTAGTAATGTAAGTAGTAAAACAGTAATTTTTATTAACCTGTTTTAAAAATGCCCTTTTCAATGGTCATTGTGTTTGGAAATAGTATGAAAGTGATATTTTAAAAATATCCTGTTAATTGTGATGGTCATAATAATATAAACTTTTTCACCATATATGGGAATAGCATAATGTTATAATTTACTTCATACATTTTTAATCACTAAAAATAAGTACATGAAAAATAATCAGAAATGCTGGTGCCTTACCCCTGGAGTGCACTGAGACTACACTGGCTGAGACTGGGTGTGGTAGTACATGCCTGTAGGCCCAGTCCTTGGGAGGCTGAAAATGAAAATCACCAAGAGTCCAATCTGTGTAGTGAGACCCTGTAGACCCTGTACCAAATACATTAAAAAAAGTAAAAGGAAAAATAATCAGAAAGTGTACCCATCTTTATATTTTAACAATTTTTTCCAAAACATAAGCAAAAATTATTAATCTAATTCCAGTTGTTTTAATTAAGTATAGGTATCTCTGATTTTCTCTCCAAAATGAAGTAGATCAAGTATTACTTTTTAATAGACTTTTCGCAGGGGCTCAGTAGAATAAGCCCTTGCGTGGCAAGCACAGGGTCCTGAGTTCAGTCTCCAGTATTAAAAAAAAAATGTGTGCTTTTTTAAAAAATTCATTCATCCATTGATTCATTGAATGAAAAAATGTTATTGTCTCTTTGATGTGATTTATTCTAAAATGCCTTTAAATCAGTCATGTGGAATGCACCAGTGGTCATAATTAGGGAATCATTCTGTGAAAGGCCCCTTTTGGATGTGCCAAAGGGATAGCTGAATTATGTGAATTATGCACAGTTGTGGTTTCTGGTATGGATATAAATATAGAAAATAAGTGCTAATAAAAGATTAGTTAAAAATATGTAACATACTGTCCATCTCTAATGAGGGTACACCCATATATGTGCATAAAATTATCGAACAGTTCAAACATTATTTTCTTCCAGATTTTGCTGGATTATTAGAGGTAGCTTGACTAAGGGTTTTTAAGTGAAAATAGAGTGACTCTGAAAAAATATTTTTATGCCTTATGCTCCTTCTATGCTTTGTGTCTTCTGCAATGGAATGGATTATTTCGCTTACATTTGAGATTGGGGATTTCATACCTGTGGAGAAATATTTTACTCTGTGTGTCCCATTCTTGAACTATCTGTAGACACAGACACATACAGCTTCCAAAACTGTGAAGATCTGAGCTCTATCTAAATTTTAAAATGAAGCATATTCGGCTCCTTTGCTTGTGCACACATCCCTATATCTTTTCCAGTATATTCAGAATCACTTCCGTTTTGCTCTGAAATAAGTTTCTTGTCTGTATCTTCCATTTTCTGCCTTTAACCTGTGAAGAGGTTTTGTACAAATCTCTTTCCACCCTAAAAGGAAGGGTCATATCAGGCTCTGTCAAAGTCCCTTGAATTCACACTGTGTTGACCTAAAAATTGGAGTTTTATGCCCTTGATAATCATAAACACACTTACTGTAGAGTATCCAGATTTTGCACAAACACAGCAATATATTAAATGGATTATTAAAGTTGAGTATTCTCCAAATCTCACCTAAAGCAACTACCTTTTAAGAAAATCAAAAAACAGTTTTAAATGTCCAGAATCCACAAAGCACAGTGAACATAGTGTACAGTAAAAATGGCTTCAGGTAATTAATTAGAACACACTCTTTTCCTTGCCCACTTAGGCTGAAATTAAGGCATTCTTTCATCAGGAATTTTTTGTGGTTCCAGGCAGTGAAAGCCAGAAAATGGATGAATATACATCTAGCAAATTTCTTCTCATTTTATGAGACTATGCTAGCTTTTTTAAAGGTGAGTTAATGCAATACTTTGGAAGGCATAGTATCATTTGAAAGTGTTAACAAACTGACAGAAATGTTTCTTTTAGGTGCATTCTGTCAAAGAATATGAAAATTAATATATGTCATTGACAAAATTACTTATGTACTCAAATACAATTAGAATGATGCAATGAGGTAGTTAGGGTGTCCCAAGACATACATGGTATTAAATAACATTAGCCTTTCTCTCTGAGCTGAACATGTAAGAGCATTATACTCGTTTCAGCTAAAACTATGCACATAATCAAAAGCACACAGACAAGTAGAGTGAAGAGATACTGCAGGCTCATGTTTATGGCAATTCCATTCATGGTAGCCCAGGTATGGAATGAACCTGATGGTCTGTCATGCATTAATAAATAAAAGATATGTGATGTGTACACCCAATGGAAGACCATTGTATCATGAAAGTGAGGGCATACAGTGTCCATGGAATGAGTTTGGAAAACATAATAAATGATGTAAGTCTGAAACATAGTGTTGTCTCATTCATATGTTAAAGAAAAGGTTGACCTAATGGAAGCAAAAATGGGCTGTCAGTGAGAGGAGAGGTAGGGAATGGTGGTGCTGCAGCTCGAGCGTGGTCATGGTGGTGGTGGAATGAAGATTTCATTTAGACAGGAAGAATAAATTCAAGCTATTTGTTCTACAATACAATGGCTATAGTCCATAATATATTCCTGAAAATGTTAAATGAGAGGACACAAAGTGTTCTCATCTGAAAAATTATTATGTTGACAATGACATATATGTCATTTAGCTGGATTTTACATTTCCATATGCAGATCATTATATGTTGTGTAACGTGAGTATATCTGGTTTGGTTTTAAAAAGATAAAGAACTTTAAAATAATATATATGAATGAAATGTTGGTAAAGACTTTTCTTCAAGATTCTAAGAAATGAAAAAACATGTTAAATGTTGGTAGGAAAAAACTCAGAAATCAGCACTGACGTGCTTTTATTATAAAAATTAATAAAATTTCCTCAGCATCTTCCTCAGCTCAGGGTTCTGTTCTCAGGCTAGGGACAGTCATTTCTGATAAGTGTAGAAATGGAACTGTTGCTAATATAATTGCTATTTTGCAGCATCATAATTTTTGCAATAAACTTCTCAGAGCTGACAACATTTATTATTCTTCCATAATGTTAATAGAAGCAGCCAAACATTGTAGGAACCAAAGATATATTACCAAAATCAATGAATTAATGAATATGTAGAGATTTGGTATAATGTTAACTTGCTTAATTTTTTTGTATAATTTAGAAAAGAACAATTCTGGATTTTTCTTAGATACTGCATCGACTATCTTTTAAAACCACTTAATAAGTGCTAAAGGAACATAAATTTACTCCATAATTTAAAAAATTGTGTTTTTCTCTCACTTATAATAAGAAATATAAGAGTTTGGAGTTGTTCCATTCATAATTTGTATGAATGGTGTTTCCAGTAAACCTATGAAAAGTACACAAACAAAATTTCAAATATAAAATTCTGGCATTTTTGTATCATAGGAGAACTGAAAATGTTAGATTTATGATAAATATTATATGTATGTACATATGTACCTACTTATTTATGTACAGTATACTTCTATGCAGTTCAAACTCAAAGTGGTTGTCCTGTCTCAGCCTCCTCAGTGCTGCAATTACAGGCATGTACCACCATGCCCTGTTTCAGTGGCCCAAGCAGCTGAGGTTTTGGGACCTTCACAACATACAGCACCAGGTATCAAATCTAGGTCCTTGAGCTTGCTAGGTAGGTGCTTATAACACCACTGAGCTATCTCCCCAGACCTCAGTTTTTGAGTGGACTGCCTTATGTGTCCCTTCAGGATCATGATTAAAAAGGACAAAAAATAATACCATGACATGTGAACCATAATAGACCCAGATCATTAATGTGTGCTCCACAAAATAGCAATTGGACCAGTGGGTGAGATCGAGGTGTGTGGTCAAGTGCGCTAAATGGGTGTCATGGTGACTGACAACCACGATGTACAAATGTACAGCACAGAATTGACAATCGATGCAGGATGAATAATGATGACCAAAATAAAGACAAAAATGACAAGGGACCCTCAGGCACGAGCACCACAGAGGTCTTATCCACGTAATATGGTTTGAATATTACTAGAGTTCCCTCTGAAGACAAAAGCCGATTAATAAAATGAAGATAAAATATCACTATATCAAAGACAATGGAAGTCGTCTATACAAATTAATGTTTGCAGTTTGCCTGTGAGCATGTTTCATGATCAGAGAAACTTCTTTAGTAACACACTATAGAAGTGATCCCTGAAAGTATAATCTTTGTTTGTGAGCATTCGAATCACTGGCTTCCTTATTTTAAAATAATCTATTTAATATTGATTAATTTCTTGACAATGGTCATCCTTACTGGAGTGAGATGGGAATCTCAGCATTGTTTTCATTTGCATCTCTGGAATGACAAGTTCACCATTATTTTGTATATTTATTTGTCATTTGTACTTTATCTGAAGAGTGCATATTCATCTCAGATACTATTTTTGCCTTGGGCCTTTAAATATGGGGATCTGATTTTTTAAAGTCTCTACATAAAGGATATCAGTCCTTTGTCTGAGAAAAAATGGCTGAGTTTTCATTCTAATGATTTCTTTTGCTGCGCAAAAACTTTCTAATAAGGTGAGATTGTAGTTGTTGATTCTTTGTAGTATTTCTTGTGCAATCAGGGATTTGCTCATGAAGTCCTCACTTACACCTGTATCTTCAAGAGTTTTACCTGTTTTCTTCTCCAGCAGAGAAGAAAACTGCTTCTGTTTTACCATTTAGATATTGGGTTCATTTTAACTTTAGTTTACTGCACACTAGACATGGGTCTAGTTTTAGCCTTCAGCATGTGGAAAGCTAATTATTCCATCACCATTTATTAAAGATGCTATCTTTTTTCCAGGGAATATGTTTGGTCCTTTTATCAGATAAAGTGGCTGAGGGTACTGGAAGTTATTTGTGCAAGAAATCAACCAATAACAAATACTACCAGGGCTATAGGAACAAAGGAGCCCTTCTCCATTGTAGGAAGTGTAGACTGATGCATCCACTCTGGAAATCAATGTGAAGATTGCTCAAAAACCTAGTACTAGAGGTCCTATATGACCCAGATTTTCCCGTTCTGGTATCTTCCCAGAATTAACAGCATCATACTGCAATATACACAAATGCATATCTATATCAACAGAGTTAAATCTTGGAAGCAGCCCAAATGCCCATCAACTTACAAATGGATAAAAAGATTGTTTTCTGGTATACAATAAAATACTACTCTTCCAAGGATACACATGAGACATTTATAGCTAAATAGATGGACCTTGAGACCATAGTGGGTACTGAAAACCAAACTCAGAACCTCTCACTTGCCAGGAAGGAACTGCACAGCTAAGCTATCTTCCTGGCCCAAAACCATACTCTTAAATGAAATAAATTAGACACATGTGTGTAAATGTTATATTGTCTGTTGTGAGAAACTGAAAGTGTAAATAAGAAGTAAATGTATAATAGAGATTGTATAACAGGAAGAATTGTTTCAAAAAGAAAGGGGATCTAAGAAGGAAGAAGGGGGGAAAATAAAAAGAATAAAAGGTGAAGATGGAAATAATACTTTTTTACTAAGGAATGGAAGAGGGTATGAAAGAAGAAGAATGGGAAAAAAATAAGAATCAAGATATATCATGTTTGGCCAGTAGAATAAGCACCTGCCTGGCAAGCGCAGGGTCCTGAGTTCAATCCCCAGTGCTGAAAAAAAGAATAAGATGTATCTCATCAAGTACAATTCCCTATGATGGATGTGATCATTGCATATATCCAAGTTGTACCAATAAACTCAATAATAAAAGAAAAATCAATTTAAATGCAACCAGTAAAATAAGGTGACACTATATAAGATAAGCATAGTTTTGGAAGCTAGTCATTTCTAGCTTCCAAATTTCATAAAGAAAGGTATTAATCAAATGTCTTCATATAATTACATATCAATTTAGTATGCTTATGAAAGTACATATATTTATAAAAGTATTTGGATGTACAACTCTACTTGCAAATATATTACGCTGAAATATTTTCTAAAGAATAATTTGGATTTATGCAAATGGAATTATGTATGATGTAAATGCAAATGTAATGAAAATTACATTAGTTCCTATCAAACAGTATAAGGTAACAATAAAGTGCAAGAATATAAAAAAGTCAAAGCTTTGTCAATGTGTGACGTATTTTATAAATGAGAATACCAAGAGTGACAAGTATTTATTTTAGACGTTAGCATGTCATAGGCAATATATCAAATAGTAAAAATTTCTAATTACAGTTTGGTGGCATTTCATATCTTTGCCTAAGCTTTTAATACTAGCCCTCCAAATCATCTATATAAGACAAAATGAGAATAAAAGCAGAATTTATACTTAATATTATTTAAACTGGTCACAATAAATATATAACTTCATTAAAAGCATATATTTGTGGATGTACATTGTTGAATCTTATGGGTCTTCAACAGGTTAGTTTTAAAAATGTGAAACAGAGCCGGGCGTGGTGGCGCATGCCTGTAATCCTAGCACTCGGGAGGCTGAGGCAGGAGGATTGTTGTGAGTTTGAGACCAGCCTGAGCTACAAAGTGAGCGTAAGGCCAGCTTGAACTGCATAGTGAGACTCTGTCTCAAAAAGACAAAAAAAAAAAAAGAATAAAAAAGTGAAACAGATGAAATGTGTGAATATATGTACTTCTTCGAAGTTTTCTCAGCTGTGAAAAGAGAAGCAGATTTCAATTCCTCCCCTGTCATTCCATGAAAAATGAGTTTTATTACGGAAAGTGTTGTAAATCTTAGCTTTCTACTTTAAAAATGCATGTTTATTTGCTCTCCTCAAAATACAGTATCCATTCTTCAAAAATTTCCATTTAAAAATTATAATATACTAGCATGAATGAATTCATTCCCAAGTTCAACATTTTGAAATTTACCATTTGATGAATCTATGATTTCCTGGCAGTATGATTTTGATCGTGATAATAAAATCATTTCACTTCCAAGAAAAATAATATTTGCTTGTATGTGTGTTTAAACAAAACACATTTAAAATCATTTGTTAGCATTATAATAAAGATGCTTTGATTAAGACTTCATCCTAATACTTTGAATATATGTAATGGAAAAGCATATTTTATTCTATCAATTAAAGTAAATTGATAGAAACTCTAAATTAATTTCATACAAAAACCAGTCACATAGAGTATTACATAATCTCCTTTTCTAATAAATTGACTTGTTTGTCTGCTTATTGAAAGGAAGGATTTTAATATGCTGCCTTAGCTTCCTTAATCTATAATCTTCCTGATGGAAATTTCCAAGGGGCAGGATTATGGGTGTATGCCACCATAGTCAGTGTGATTTTGCATTTTTAATGGAAATCTTAAATATTTTAATTTTTTATTTAAGTTCTTTAAGCAATACCTTCATGGTGAATATTCCAGATAAATTTTATAGTAATAATATATAATTTTTCTGTATGAATAAACATTTTTTGTTTACTTTTCTAACCTTTTTAAAAAAATTACTTTAAAGAGTATAACCATAATTGATGTGACATTAGAAACAGGAAACATTTAGAAGATCAAGATGATAAGTATTTCAAGCATGGTTTTAGTAATACACATTACTGTTCTCAATGTAATTGCTTAGTTAACAAAAATAACATTACAGAGCTAGTCATGTTGAGAATTCTACCCATGACTGCTATTTTCAAAACCCTGATAGAAATTCATAGAACCACTGCCTTGTATATATAAATGCATGATTTTACCCCATCATATTTCCTAACCATTCTCCTTTCTCTTCTTTGTTTGATCCTTAAGTTCTCTTTCTTTCTTTCCAGTTTATTTTCATAGACTTTTAAAGAAGCATTCACAAATTTTTTTTCTCTGTTGTGTTCATAATAATTTTTGCAAGTATTAATATTTTGTTTTAGCATGCTTTTATAGAACTGTTCTACTAATAGAGTGTTTGGATAGTAATTATCCAATATGGTTTTATTTTTAATAACTCAGGGATTTGGGCAGTACTAGTTCTATTATTCCTATTTGAGAACTGGTGAAGATAATTTAGCTGAGTTCATTCAGCTCCTAAGAAACAAGCAGTCCTGGTATACAGTGCATTGTATGCTTAAAACTAAGGTTCATAGTCCTAAGTTCTAGTGAACTCTTATTTCCAATGAAACTCTGCCATGCTAGTATGATGGAGGTGTTGGTGGCACTGGGATAAACAACAACAAAAAGAGTGAGACTTTGTAGGCTCTAGAGTCAGAAAATTCATTTTACATTTTTATTTTCCTTTGTTTTGGGGGGAGACATGCAGTACCTTTCACAAATTGTCACAAAAATAGCTACATTTTAAAGAATTTCTTAATGCATGATAATTATCATTAGCCAAGTTTTCACAGCATTTGACCAATTTGACACTTACAGTTTGAAGCAACATTATGAGAAATTCACATTTGGCCTCCATGTATTTCAACAAACTTGGCAATATTCAGATTTTAAAAGACAAAACTTGTTAATAAAAATTATTAATTTCTAGACTGACTTTAGAGAGCAATGCAGAAGCCAGAAAGATAACTCAGTGGCATTAGTGCCTGTCTGGCAAGCATAAGGTCTTGAGTTCAATCCCCTCCCACCTCTCCCTAAAAAAGCAGCTCATGGAAATGGGCCATAAAGCCACATTTCTCAAACGTTTTACTTTCAGAAAATGAACACTTTTTTATTTATTTTATATTTTAGGGAAGGGTCTACAGGGTGCTCAGGGTCTCACTACTAGATCAGACTCATCTACTGATCTACCTGTTTACAACCTCCCAAGGGCTGGGATTACAGGCACATGCCACCAGGCCCAGGCTCATCTGTCCTCAATGCAATGTTTTATACTTTGTATAAATCACTTGACTACGGTAATCATTGCATATTACTGCATTTATTTACTTATTCATTTTATACGTAACAACAGTAATGGTAAAAGTAGGTACATTCTGAGCAGTTAAAAAATGCTAGGCACTTAATAGAGAGGCTCCTCAAAAGTGAGAGACAGTATACATTGTAAGTGAGGTCAGGTCCCCAAACCAAATCAATGTGAACATTAACCATTTAAGCAGACAGGGTAATATTTCAAAGTAACATCTTCCTTAATTTTGCCAGCATTGAAATGTGGACTTTCTTACTTTGCTGTGTAGAAATCTTATAGTAGCTAATATTATATTTAATCTTTGTGAAAAGTTTTAAGAGGAGAGCAACTTTTTCTATATATATTGAATCAATTTCTTACTAGGGCTCAGTGTTGATTAAATATTCAAGAACACATTATTAGGAAAGAATACAGTCATATTGAATATTCTTTGCAGTAGCAGGGTGTTATGTAGAACATATATTCACCTCAGAGTAATTCAGGATTCATGAAATAAATAGCCCACCACTTTCATGACATGAAGATTTGACAAGAGAACATCAGCATACTACTAGAAATATTATTTAAAACTACAATATGAAAACCTCATAAATATCTAAGTTGGGATTTTTCAGGATCTAGAAAATGACTGAAGTTTTGTTTTTGTTTGTTTGTTTTTGTATTTTAGGGAAGGGTCTACAGGGTTTTCAGGGTCTCACTACTAGATCAGACTCGCAGTGAACCACCTATTTGAAGTCTCCCAAGAGCTAGGATTACAGGCTCGCACCACCACTCCCTGTCTCAATTGCTGCCACAGCATGCCCTGGGGACAGGGCCAGCACAGCATGTCCAGGAATCAAACCTCCAAGCCCTGCACCTGCTTGCAGAAGCTTTAATCCACTGAGCTATTTGGCTGGCTCTTTGTTTTTTTAATTTGGAAATTTATATTCCATAATGTGATTGGTATTTAACAACAGGCTCTAACAGGAGCTGAAGCCTGAGAAAAGCTTGAATTGTGTTTACTGACTTTTTACTGTAAGGAATTTCATAACATCCAGTGTCATAGTACCAATTCGATGTTAATGGCTACATACTTAGAAATAGATACAAGTTCCATCACAAAACTCGATATTTACTATATTTATATGGAAAATATCCATGGAAACTTACCAGTGGAAAAAATGGAACAAAAATATTAGAAGACCCATAAATTAATTCATAATAAAATATCAACATTTTAAAACAGCCTAATGTTTACATGAGATAATTTCATTTCGAGAATGCAAAAATGTTAGAGTTGAGTCACATTTTTCTGCATTTTCTTTCATTTCTTTAGTGCATGACTTAAGAGAAGGCTAGATTCTCACAGCTAGTGAAAACATTCAGTCCACTGCAATATCATGTATTATGAATCCACTGGAAAATCCTTACTTAGTATCTGTGAAAAAGTACTGCAGAAGAACATCTTCATGTTATTTATGAAGATAAATTGATCTCGTAGACCTTCAGAGTACGTCTGGAGAACTCACAAGTATCTTTGGATCATACTGTGAAAAACACTGCAATAGATATGATTAGAATAAAATTTGTCTGTGGGAAAGCTTCTTTGTAAAAGGAAAGCTGGTGCTTTTGAGTAGATTTTGTGCTCTAGGACATGGAGAAAGAGAAAATAAGCCCCAAGATACATTAAAAAGAGTTGTTAAAAGTATCAAAACAAGCCATTGAACTAAAGGTTCAAGAAGGAGGAAGGAAATATGAAGAACTCAAAAAATTGGCTTTTAAAATGTAAAAATTTACTAACAGTCTGAAGATTTCTCCTCCTCCTAAATTACAGAAGCTATACTAATGATCCAAGGGAAAAAAATCCTGTGAAATTTACAAAACGGTTGTTAAAGCTACTTTGAACTTCCCAAAGTTGCTGTCAACAAAATCAACATAGAAAGATCAATTGAATTTCTACAGACTAGAAATAGTTATAATTTAAAGTTTTTAGAAAACTGTGTCACCAAGCATTGAAATACTTTAGAGCACTAGCTGACAGATGTGTGCACCCTTGCACTGAAACACAGAATGTAACTGAGATGAAGTTAAAAGATTTCAATAAATGGAGAAATTGAGCTCAATGTCTGAGAGGCTTGATAATGATAAAAATTCGGTTCTCTATGAACTGATCTATAGATTCAACAAAATTTTAAATGACATGTCAGCAAGCTATTTTTTTTCCAACAAGCTTTCTGATTTGAAACAAATCAATGAGCTGATTCCAATATTTATATGGAAAGGCAAAGAAACAATAATACCAAAAGAGTTTCAAGTCAAATGAATCGTGCTTTCTGATTTCCACAAAAATCAATGTCATCAACATGACATGAATCAAGACAGTGCTTGCTCTGTGATAAAGGCTGGACTTATCCTCAGTAGAATGAAATAGTGAACACAGATGTTCACCCACAAACATGTGGTTGAATTGTTTCTATAAATAGGTGTGAATAGCACCCAGAACACCTGCAGTCCTTGACTGTGTCACATTTGCTCTCTAGCATGCTTAAAATCAACTTGGGAGTCCGTTCCATTTTCAGTAGCAAGTGAATCAGTCTTCACTTTCCAATGACTTAACAAAGCCATATTTTATGAGTCCGATGTACTTACTGTGCACCCTGATCCACAACTCATGTGCTGAAACTTGGTCCCCAACAGGATTGAAACTTTGAGTCATGCAGGTAATATTGTCATAAATGGGGATCATATCCAGGAAACGGCTCAAGAGAACTCAGATATCATTTCATTACAACGAAAAAAGAAAACCCCAGATATCTGCCCAGGGAGATAGCTCAGTGGTCTAATCGCCTTCCTGATAAGCGCAAGGACCTGGGTTCACTCCCCAGTACTGCCTGCCATGCTGGTCTCACAGTCCCTGGGGCTCCTTGCTGGCCACTGAAACCGGGCATGGTGTCACACTCTTGTAATTCCAGCGCTGGGGAGGCTGAGCCAAGAGGATCACGACGAGCCTTAGCTATGTAGCAAGACCCTGTACCAAATAAATAAATAAATAAAGGCAGCTACTGATGAAGCAAGGTGCTATCTGCACCAGAGCTCAACTCTGCAGGTACCCTTATCTTCCACAATCTGGGCCCTGTTGTTTCAAGGAATCAGCATCATTTTTTTTTTTTTTTTTCAGAAAGCACTTGGTACATCTGTTATAGCAGCCCAAACAGATGAACTGATGAGAAAAGGGAGTACGGTGGCATGAGCAATTGATAATTATTGCAGAAATACAGTGTCAGAGAGGAAGCAAGTGGACCTAGGTTACCTCCAAATAAATAAAAAGAAAATAATTTCTAAAATACTCAGCAGATAAATATAATGTAGAGATCTTATTTGGATCATGACTCTTTTTGGGAAAATGGAGACACTTAAAGATGTGGTTTTATACAAATGGGAAGAGAATGTAAAGCAAATGTAGTGGCTTCTTACAAGGAGTCTACATAGGCTACAGTCTCCTTGTAGAATGCCCCAGAAGCCATCTGTATGTTAGATATAGTATCTATTTACCATTTTATTCATCTAAATATAGATGGCCAAGTATGCTAAATACAAGTGAAATTAAGCATATTCTTTGGTTCAACAGATCATAAGTAAAGAATTAACATAAAACATGTCAAATCAGTGTTAGAAAAAAAATGAAGATTCCCAAATTTCATCTACATTTTCACATTCTGATTCTCTGCTGGTCAGTATATCTTATTTCTTTCAAAAACCCCATGATGTACAGTGATGAATTCTAACATGAGAAAAATAGAATGAGCACATGAAACAAATTAATTCTGTACCTCAAGCTCCTAGAAAAAGAGGCATAAGCAAGCCCAAAACCCAAAGAAGGGAGAGAATTACAAAGATCAGAGCAGAAATTAACACAATTGATACTATGTGTACCATACAATGAACCAGTGACTATGAAGATGGTTCTTTGAATAAATAAAACTGATATACCACAAGCAAATCTTATACCAAAAAAAGTCAAATTCATCCAATAAGGAATGAAAAGGATAAAATCACTATTGATCCTATAGAAATTCAGAAGATCATTAACACCTACTTGCAAAATCTTTACTTTCATAGGATATAAAACACAGAATATATGAACTGATTCCTAGATACATCAATAATCAAAGATGAATCTAGAAAATATAAAAATTTTGAATGACCCAATACGACTCAATGAAATTAAAAATGTAATTAACAACTTACCAAAAGAGCAAAGCCTAGGTACTGATGGATTCAATGCTTAATTCTCTAAGAAACTGAGAATTTAACACCAGTACTCCTTAAACTTTTTAATGAAATGGCAAGGGAATCAATCCTCTCTAATTTATGGAGGCAACCATTACCTCAATTTAAAAAGAAAAAAAAAACCTGCTAAGAAAGAAAACTACAGGCAATTATCCTTAATGAACATAGGTACTAGCAAATAGAATGTATCAAATAATCAATAAGACTATGCATCATGACCAAATGGAATTCATCCCAGGGCTGCAGGGATGATTCGGCATATACACGTTAATACCCAAAGATGGGGCCAAGGAGATAGCTTAGTAGAATAAGGGTTTGCCTGGCAAGTAAAAGGTCCTGAGTTCAATCCATGGTACCATATAAAAGTAAATAAATAAAAGGCAAAAATTACATGGTTATCTAATAGATCCAGAAAGAATTTTTGATAAAGCCCAACACTCATTCATGATAAAAAATCCTACAGGATATCAGAATAAGATGATGTTTACTTCAATCTGATTAAAGCCATGAATGACAAATGAAGAGCTTGTCATACTAAATGGACAAAACCTGAAAGCTTTCACTTTAAAATAAGGAACAAGACAAGAATGTCTACTACCATCAAGCCTATTCAATATAATTCTGGACAAATTATCCAAAGCAATTATATAAGAGAGAGAAATAAAAGGAAAGAGGATAGAAAAGAAATGAAATTACCTTTATTTACAGGTGATATGATACTTTACATAGAAGACTCCAAAAATTCCATCATAAGGCTTGAATTTTTAATAATCAAATTCAGTTGCACGGCAAAATACAGAGCCAACATTCAAAAATCCACTACCTTCCTATATAGAAACAGCAAATTCACTGAATAATTGGGGAAATCACAACTTTTGTGGTATCATCTAAAAAAAAAAGAGGAAATACTTTGGAATTAATCTAACAAAGGAAGTAAAAGATCTACACATTGAAAATTACACTACTCTGAAAAAAGAGATCAAATAGGATTTCAGAAAATACAGAAGATATTTCTTGCTCATGGATGGGAAGAATCAACATAGTAAAAATGGCCATATGCACAGAATTGTTAAATAGATTCAGCATAGTCCCGATCAGCATATCATTATCATACCTCACCAATCTATAGAAAACATTCCTCTGGAATCAGATGAGAAGTAGAATACCAATTCCTAGCCAACAAAGACAAAGCAGGTGACATCGCAACCCTTGATTTGAAGTTATACTTCAAAACTACTGTAATAAGATCTATATGATACTGGGAAAAATAAGTAAAATAAACAATTAAAAAGACTTGATCAGTGAAACAGATTTGCAGACACAGCTACAAACATAGTCACCCACAGTATCTTTGACAGAGGGGCCAAATATGCTCACTATAGGATAGATAGCCTCTTCAATAAATGGAGCTAGAAAAAAGTTTTCTTTCCACATGGTGAAGAATAAAACTAAACATGGGTCTGTCACACGTACAAAACAAAAGTCCAAACAGATCAAAGTTCTAAATATTAAAACAGAAACACTAAATCTACTGGAAAAGAAAATTGATAGGTATCTTGAAGACATAGATGTAGTCAGAGTTCATGAACAAAAGTGATCTGTTTGAGAAATAATTCAAAGAACAACTGGGATCTCATCATTTTAAAAAGTATTACACATCAAAAGAAATCACCAACAGCATTAAAAACAAATCCCACAGAGTGGAAAAAAAAAATTTTAGCCAACTGTCTCTCAGACAAAAAACTTCTATCTAGAACATATGAAGAATTTTAAAAAATCGGACTCCCAAAATTCAATGACTCAACACAAAAATTGGGCACCTGAGATGAATGCACACTTTTCAGATGAAGAAATAAAAATAATGAATAAATATATGGAAAGATGTCAAACATCACTGGTCAGTGAAGAAATGCAAATTCAAGCAATACTGAGATATCATCTGACCCCAGAAAACAGCAACTATCACAATCCTTGTGATCACAAAATCAATCAATAACAAAAGCAGGGCTAAGGGGTAGAAGGAATCCTCTAATTTCAGTGGGATTGTATACTGGTAAAGCACTGTGGAAATCGATGTGGAGACTCCCCAAAAGATGAGGACTGGAGGTCCCATTTGACCCAGCTATTTATCCCCTGGGTACTTTTCCAGAAGTATTGAAAACATCATACCACAGTGTTACATGTACATCTATATTTATAGCAACACCCTATGTAATACCTAAAACTTAGGAGTCAGGAATGTAGATCAATGGTACAAGCACTTGCCTGGAAAGCTCAAGATCCTGTGTTGAATTCCTGGTGGCAAAACACAAAAATAAAACAAAACTTCCTGTAGACAACCCACCTGACCATCAACTGAGGAATGAATAAAAAGGCTGTGTGATGTTTATACAATGGAGTACAATTCAGGTATGAGGAAAAATAAACTTGAGGCCTTTATAGGTAAATGAATGCAATTGGAGACCGTATTCATAAGTGAAATAAATCAGACCCACAAGTGTAAACATTGTGTTATCTCCCTAAGAAACTGAAAGAGCAATAAGATGCAAAAGGCCCAATAGATATTGTGAAAGGGGAAAAAACTACTCAAAAGTAAAGAACATTATGGGAGGCAGTAGGAGAAAGGATGGAAAACAAAATAGATAACTGTATTACTAGTTTCTATCAGTTCACTGAAAGGAACAGTTAGTGCTTCTATTGTTTGATCAATTTTACAGGTTTGTATCTGTTAATCTGAGCAACTACTCTGAAGATACAGTATGCAATATAATAATCATTAATTTCCTATCGTCTTGTTTTGAAATTCTTTATCATTTTTAGTTTTGTTTTACTTTTAAAGTAAAAAATAAACTAAAAGAAATTCTACAATGATTGATGTATTACACAACATTGTCTTCAAATTAGTTTGTCAGATTACCAGATATATTTATGTAAAAATGGGAAAAGACCAGAAAAAGAGAAAAAAAGTTATCCATTAAAAAAATAAAAAGTAAAACTGGAGCGATAGCTCAGCAGTCTAAGTGCCCGCCTGCCTGGCAAGCAGAAGGACCCCAGTTCAATCCATTGTACCACAGGCCATGCCACCATGCCGGCCACTGAAACAAAGCATGGTAGCACATACTTGTAATCCCTACACTGGGTAACCTAGGACCGAAGGATCACTACAAGCCCAAGCTACATAGCAAGACCCTGTACCAAATACATAAATTCATCAAAGTATAATGAATAAATTAATTAATAAATAAAACATATTCTTTCCATAAATTAGTCATCAGCTTAATACATGTCTGCATGATTCTGTCTTTAAAATGGAGTGCAATATTGTTGTCAGTCTTACGGTTGCGCATCTTATTTAAGGCAGTGACTTCAGCTAGAATTCAGAGATAAACATTCCAGTTCCAAAGCCTGTACACTTCCCATGGAATACTGCTGCCTCGTCAGTCTGAAATAGGATAAAGCAGAAGTGAACTTGCGTGCCTCTATTTTTCCTTCTTCCTAGGCTTCAACCTGAGGAGAGAAGATGAAATCACAGGAGAGAAGGTCGCTGGGACAGAAAAAGTACCGATGTGTGTGATTAAAAAATGGTTGATCGGGATTCACACCATTGCTCTGACGTTTGCTACTTCCCACCATTTTTTCTTTCTTTCTTTTTTTTTCTAATCTTTGCTATTTCCAAGAGTCTTTACTATGACTGAGGACTTCAGGGCTTCCTTTGAAGTTATTCTTCTCCATAAAGTTTTTATTTGTGCTTGAAAGTTACACTTCTTTCCTTCCTTCCTTCCTTCCTTCCTTCCTTCCTTCCTTCCTTCCTTCCTTCCTTCCTTCCTTCCTTCCTTCCTTCTTTCTCTCTGTCTTTCTTTTCTGTAAGTTGCTACATTCCATGAAAAAATACAAGCAGAGGACAGTGTGTCCTCGCCAGGCTTTTCACAGGGCTTTAGAAACGATCTCAGCACCAACGAGCTGATGATACCATCTGCACAGCTCACAGGATACGTTTTTTAAGGAAATGTGATCAGAAACCTATTGTCAAAGGTGCAGAATATCAGGTTATCTTTAGAAAATATTAGCTATCTGGCAGCTGACAGTCACAAAGCACAATACTATTATTAAAACTTTACTAATCTGTAATAACTACAAAGAAAATAAAATATTTTAACTATAAATTGATAAAATATAAAACATTAAGTCTTTACACAAAATAAATATCTATGTGGAAGGATCTTTCATTAAGAAAATGTTTAAATATAGTAAGTTACTAAAAATCTGAACATACTAATGTACTATCTCTAGTAATCAAAATATTTTCACAAACTTATTTTTCTAATTTTTAAAAACTCGTATTTATTTACTTATTTATTTGGTACAGAATCTCACTATGCAATGGTACCAGAAATTGAACCCTGGACCTTGTGCTTGCCAAGGAAGCACTTAGACCACTGAGCTATGTCCTTGGCCCCTACTTTCACAAACTTATACAGTTTTTATAATCATGAATGCGTTGGGCAAACATGATTTTTATCAGAGTGAAAATGTTTCTGAATTAATGTCCCTGCCAAGAGTTAATACTTGGGATCATAGCTGCAACCTAAACAATACATCTTAGCCTTAAGTCATTTATCTTTCCTCAACAATAGCCTTTAAACAATCCTGTCTAGTTTGGGGACAGTAACATTGCAAGGAAATAATTGCAAAAACCAATTTCACTGTACCAACGGTTCAGTTCCAAGTACTTCCTGAACATGTGGCATGTGCTAGAGGAGAGCGTAGTCCAGTAAACATTGCAGAACGTAGGCTCAGTGTACCAGGAGTATCCCACATGCAAGGCAAGAACTCTTAGGAACCAAATACCAGGCCAGATTTCAATGCCTGCTCTTCAGGTTGAGAAAATTCCCTCATGTTTAATTACGCCTGGAAAATAAGAAAAACAATAATCTTGCTGTCTGAATGAGTTCATAAAACAATAGTGAAGTCAAAGTTTAGCTGTTTTTGAAACCATCAATATAGATCTTACATTTAATACATCCTGAAAAATAACTTTATTTGTTTCTAATATGTTCTTTGCCAAATGAATTATTTTGAAGTAGATTTTTGATCAGCCAAACATGCTATGTGCTTAGAGGTATATTTACTATATATATATATATATATTTAAAAATATAACAGTAAAATTTTATTTTAAAATATAAAAATAAATTTTTAAAACTATAATCTTCTAGAGCTTTTTTATTGTTTTATTTATTTTTAATTAAAAATAACAATGAGGCAGTTTCAATACAGGTTAATAGGACAGTTACAATACTTAATACATTGCATATTGTTCTCTTCAGAGTAGTTTTTCATAGTGCAGACATGGTATCACTGAATTAATAGAAAGTAGCTGTAAACCTATCTTATCTTGTATATATATATATATATATATATATAATATATATTTTGCTACAAAATGGTCCTTCACTTATATCCACCTTTTTTGTTATTTTTCTTAACTTTAAAGAATTTAAAGAAAATGTGTATCATAACTATACATGGAGAAACTATAGGTCCACAGTGCAGAAAATTTAAGAAAAAATAATAGAGACATTACTTGTACTTAAATTTTCAAAGGAAATATATAAAATTAAACCTTATCTCTATTTGTAAAACCAACTTCAGTATTTTGAAATAATGTCATAAACTTTATGCATGTTTATGGAATTTACTTGAAATTCCTGTCTTTGCAAGTTTCTGTATTTGGCAAGAATTATTGCACTATTAACAGTTTCAATCAAACAAATGAGCTTCCATTTCTCAGGATAGTTTGGACAGTGTTACATGAATTACTTAAAAATAATCATAACCATTCTCAGAAGATTTAGAAATAATTAAAATGACTACATTATATTTATGCTACAGTATAATGAGCTGCTAGAACTGCTGAGAGGGTTGGAGGCAGATATTCCAGGGCTTTGGTTAGTTTTCATCAAATGAAAGTAAAGGAAGTTACAGACACAAAAGTTTCTTATGCTGTAGGAATAGTAAGTTGAAGAGGCACAGCTTGTAACAGGCTATAACTCTAATGAAACTTAAAATTTGAGATTAAATATCTTACTTTAGTAAATTATAAAAACATTTTCCTTGAACTAATTTGTGTGAAAAATGCACTATGAAGAATTAATTTGAGCAAATGAAATCACTATTTTAATTTTGACATTGTTCTCTTTGTTTTCATTTAAACTTTCATTCAATATGATATTGAATACAATGTGAAGTATAAAGGTAATAAGTCAAACATAAGCTCTAAATCCTTATAAATGGATTTCAGATATTTTAATATAGAGCTTTCTTATGGAACAGAGAGTGTATAAAATGCTATATACCATTTTAAGGACACCTAATAAGTATTATAAACACTGTTGTAGAAGATTAAGTGAGACATAGACAAATATAGGAATGCTATCTTCCACATTTTTCTAACCAATCAGGTAAAACAAGTTCAATCATAAAAGTATTTAAAAGGTTTTGTTATATTTTTATATTCAATATGACAATAATTCTGGATTTATTTTCCAACAATTCTTTATTTTGAAATTATGTCAAATTTAAAGAAGACCAGGAATGGTTACCCATACTTTCAAATACCTTTCAACCAACTTAGTATTACAAAACACATGGTATAATATCAAAACTGAAACAACTCGGGCTGGTGAGATAGCTCAGCAGACTAAGCACCTGCTTAGGCAAGTGCAGAGACCGTGGTTTAATACCCAGCACCACATGCCATGCTGGTCCTACCCCCAGGGTGGTCTGAGCTGGCCACAGATACTGGGTGTGATAGTACATGCCTGTAACCCCAGCGCTGAAGAAGCTGAAAACAGTAGAATCACTACAAGTCTGAGCTGCATAGTGAGACCTGTAACAATCAAATGCATTGAAAACAAATAAAAAGAATGAGAGAAAAAGAAACAGTTATCAATGATTAGTACTATTGGCTGAAGTATAGAATTGATTTGGATGGCCTGTTTTTCCCTCATAGTTTTTCCCAGGGCTAATAGACACCCCCTCCCTTCACTTGGTTGTCCTGTCTCCTTAGAATTCTCCAATCTGGAAGAGCTGCCTGGCTTTTCTTTCCATTTCACTGTGCAGATGCTTGGAATACACTCAGATATTCTCAATCTAACCAGGCTGTACAATGAGGCAAGGATGCAATTAATATAGCACCAGAAAAGGATATCACACTGTACACAGACATCAAACTCTTATGACAGGTGTCATGCATCTTGAGGGGTGACAAAGGCAGTGTCTGAAAACTTCCTGCTGTGTCAGGGCTCCCCTCCTCCTACGTTGTATTCACTCGAAGCTGGTGCCATGCGCACTCTGAGAGAAGACAATTTGCTTCCACTTCTTGAAAGGAAAATAACCAAAGAATGTTAGATGTATTGTCACCCCATTCATATAATTAATACACATTTTGGAGCGGATGCTTTATATTATGCCTATAGCTTATTTCTTTTTAGTTTTATCCAGTATTTAACATTCATTGGACAGGGGAGAAAGAACATTCCAGAATCCAATTCCCTTCCAAAATCCTGCCTCTCACTGCATGAGACTTTTGAGATACATTTTACATCTAAACCTAACTCTTATTTTCCCCTGATGTTTAGACTGTGTGGTATGTGACTAAAATTACTAAATTATTAATTTCCTGGTGGATAATATATGTTTGTGAAATATGTTTAAATCTGCAAGGTTTATGTATATAAATCTATAAGCCATGTTTTGCTCGTAATTTGAATCCTTAATAGCAAAATGTCCTTCTCTCTGTATGCACACAGAATAGTATGGGTATAACTTTATAGAGTTCAGGTCTTCCCTGAATCTGACCTGTGGATTCAGATATTTTCTTGTCCTCTGTGTTATGCTGTTTTATTTTAAAGAAAACATGGGAGAAGACAAGAAAGTGAACAGAAAATGTGAAATTAGAAAAAGAAAAGGATATTTTGACACTAATGTTTGAAATAACATTTCCCCAGGAAACGGGAGTTTGTTAGAGTTTTGAGAGCAATAAGATCCCCACTTTAATGAAGTTTCTACTAAATAAAATATTCTAAGTTGAAATCAAGCATGGACAGAAACTGACAAGAGGTTATGTTATGGACAGTCACATCCCTTGGACACTGCAGTAAGATAAATGTAGTCAACCAAAAGTCTTCAAGTTATATGAGTTTTCTGACCCACAAAGTTCTTCACTGAAAAACTTTTCCTGCGCACTAAAAAAATACTGAAGATGCTACAATAGAAAAGCCAGCTCAGGAGCTAAAACAGTACTCAATTGCTTTCAGAACTGACTTTCTCCAGTGTTATTTACACATGCTCTTATGGTTTGTGTCCAGTTGTCCCCCCAAAGCCTCATGCATTCATGGGCTGGGGACTTCTAGAGTTTGTGATTAACTCATGATCAACTGGGATTATGGGTGATCCAAGGCTGGGATTATATATTTTAGTACTGATGGGATTATGTGTGTGTGTACTTCCCCCAGCCTAGGGCAGAGAGCCTGAATATAATATAAGAAAGAAAGAGAGACAGAATGTGTCTGTTGCCCTGCTCTCTGCCATGTGCCCCTCTGCCTTGGAGCCAGCTGTGCGGACTGAAACCTCCAGTGACTATGAGCTAAATAAACATTTTCTTCCTTCATTTTAGGTGTTGGATATTTTTCCCAGCAATGAGAGAAGAGTAACTGAGACACATACATATCTCATTATGATTGGAGATATTTTGTCAAAATGTTATATGATTGCTGTATATGCTTTTTCTAGCATATCTACATTGTCACTTTCTTTTATAATATTTATTTCTGTGAGTAGCAGTTGGTACACATGCAAAACACATGTTAATATTTTGTATCCCTTCAATTTTTAAAAAGAAGAGATACAACAAAACATAACACAAAATGCTATTGCAATAGAAAATTGAACTTTGTTAATCTCATACTAACTTCTAGTGTTCAAAAGACTAAATTTTCATACATTAATGTAGAAGGGAAATTAAGTGTCAGTGAAAAGGAAATCACAGTTTTGCATAGCAATAAGAATAAAATATGTAAAAGCAAGAAATACCAGCAACACTGTAATAGCAGGCATTTGTGTAGTAAGCCATTTCCCTCTTATACTTCAATTTCACATATCTCCAGCACACAGTTCAGCTTGATTCCTCTCAGAATTACAGTGACTTATGCATGTAAATATGAAGATAATCTACTTTTTCATTGAGAGGAATACACAAACAAAACCGTTCGCTATATAATTTAAATATTTTGAAGTATGTGGTTCTTTATTTCTAACTTGAACATTTAAAAATACCTCTTTGTGCACAGAATTTAGAAAGACAATCTGCTGATCACTGCAGGCCTACTCCTAAGAATTCTATTCAAAATTAAACATACTGATAAGCAAATTAATACGCTTCATGAATGGTGTCTTTTCTATGTATTCATGTTTTACTCTTCCTTTTTGATTTTAGTAGCCACCTTACATATTCTTTCCTTATTGCAAAACCATTGATCACTGGCAGCAGCCACCAGTGCTATTTCCTCACTGGACAATGTCCTGATCTTCTTTTCGTTCTGGCCTGTTAGAAGAAAGCCACCCAATTATGATTCCTTGAAACATAATTCACCAAACAAACAAGTCGCTAAAAATTGATTTGACAAAAAATGGTTCCAGAATGAGTCTCAAGAATGAACGTTAAAAGTGTTAGACTTAATCAGTAAGAAGAGAAAATGCAAGTAAAATGAGTAACAAAAAATTCCTTTATTCAGAGAGAAGACCTGAGGTCCTGGCAGGGGAAACAAAGGCTATTTAGGGCCAGGATGGAGGTGGGGTTTAGGGGGCAGTCTGTAGGGCGTGGCAGATAATGATTGGTCAGGAGAGGGGGAAAAAGGAAACAAGATATTGTGAAAAGGAAATAGAGAGTTGTGATTTGGGCAGCAAGCTGGCAGGCAGAGCACAGGGACTCCAGTGGCCTCTGCCACATTGGCTCACTGCCCTGAACATTTAGCAAAATTTTTATTAAGGCAGAGAAATCCCATCAAAAAGAATTATTAAGATATTGTCCAAAAATATTAGACTTACCTCGACTGCAAGGGCTCTGTACTACCATTTGCAAAGGTTAGTCTCTGAGGTAGTGATATAGGGAACCTACAAATGGCATGGAGAAAAATGATCTCCCAACTCAAATGATCTCTCATCTGGGATGAGATCGTGTTCTCTAAAATCAAAGAATGAATTTTAGGAACAAACGAGGTTATGAGCAGAAAATATTTATTAGGGAAAGAAGGTTTGTCCCCAGGAAGGTTTGTCCCCAGGAAGCTGACTCTTCCTGGGACTTTTATAGAGGAAAACCATGTAGTGAGGTGGGTCTCACGTGCTGGAGAAGACATAGGAACTTGCTTAAGTGGTCATGAGGTGGGACCAAGCTATGGTCAACCGAATGAGATTACAAGCACCATTGCTCAGGTAAAATTGATTAAATCCAGTACCAAATGAGAAAGTGAGTCACGTAGCAAGAGGGATGAGTATGGGAAAGGGTCTTTTCCTGTTTAGGGTTGGGCTAGTGTCTCAATAGGGCTCTTTCAAGGTGATTGATACCTATGTGGAGTATCACCCCTGATGCCTACCCCTAAGGAAGTTTGTAGCTGTGTTTCCTCATTTATCTTGGTCTTGAGACGTGGCCCATATGAGAGTGTCCATTTCTTCCCAGTTGCAAAGTCACCTTGCCTTCCATCTTGTCTCCTTGAGGGTCTGGCCCTGTCTAACTGCCTATGATATTTCTTTCTAATTTAGCTGTCTACAAAAAGTAGGTCCATGGTATCAGCCATGTGTGTCTCCTGTCTTAGTCTGCACAGGAAGAGTGGCTCTCCCCAGGTTGTTCTGCTCTCCAATGCTTCAACCTTCACCTTCTTTATATGCACTTCTGCCTGTGCTCCTGCACTTGTCCAAACACTGTTGTTCTTCTACACCTGTACATCTATGTTAATCAAGCTTCTCCAGGAAGACAGAACCATTTGTCAACATGAGATAAAATACCGCTTCATGTGGTTATAAAAGGGAGCAGACTCATTAGCTGAAAATCAAGGAAAAACAGCATAAATTCTGGGCAAAAGATCATTGTTCCAGACAGAAGACAGTACAGTAGAGAATGAATTTTCTTTTCTCAACATTTTGATTGCCTGAGGCCTCCAACAGGCCCAGCCACCATTAAAGAAAGCAATCTGTTTTACTGGACCTAAGAAGCAAACAGTAACCTCATCTGCAAACTCTTTGAGGGGCACCCAAAATTTGCTCAAGTACCTGGATACCCCCATGGCCTTGTCAGGTAAAACCACAAAATAACTATGACAATGTCTTTCTTCTCCTGTTTCCAATTTCCACAGACTGTGATAGAATTGAAGTTGAGTAGAAAACATTATTTTCTACTCAAGGGCCAGCCAGATGGCTCAGCGGACTAAAGCCTCTGCATAGGCAGAGAGCGGTGGCCAGGGTTTGATCCCTGGCTTGCCGTGCAGGTCCTGCCCCTGGAGCACACTGAAAGGGGGATGGAGACTGGGCATATTGGTGCACCCCTGTTATCCAGTGCCTGGGAGGCTGAAAACAGGAGCATCACTATGAGTTCAATCTACATAGTGAGACCCTGTAGACACTGTAGGTGCTGTACTAAATATATTTTTTAAAAGAGAAAGAAAACATTATTGGGAGAATGAATATTCTTCAAAGGTAGAGAACATTTCAATTATATGGGTTTGTCTTTAAGAACATTTTACTTTTATTTGCATAGAATCCTGAATTTGGGAAACTTGACATGAAGCTATGCAAATTTAGGCAACAGTTGCCATTGGAAATAAATGTCCCTCCACCTTGAGGAAAGGATAGTTGGTTTACTTTGGAAACATGGGAAGTAATAAACCTCCTGAATGGGTAAGAAACTTTTGGAGTTGTCAGAAAAGGCAAAAAAAAAAAAAAGTAAGGAAACACTTCAAAAGTCCAGATCACCAGCAGGGACTCACTGCATATCAAGTAGATTTCTTTTGTGTAGCTCTTTCTTTCTTTCTTTCTTTCTTTTTTCTCAAGATCATCATACTCAAGTTCTCCTGTGTAGTTATAATAAATACTTCCAAATGTTATGTGTTGAAGTATAGGTTCTTGAAAATTTGCTGTAACTAAGAGTTTAAGTCTATTTAGCATTCCCTTACATGTGAATTTTGTTTTGCTCAATTCTTCAATCCTATTATGTGAAGTTTTCAATATAAATCAAAGGCTTCCACACAGCCCCCAATGCTGATTCTTAATCAGATATTCTTATACACCTTGGATCTTAGCCTGTGAGTGGAAAGCCACATCACAGGGAGACAATTTAATAACTTTTGTCTGGGGCTCTGCAGTCAACTATGCTTTTAATTTTGAAATTACTCCTTCTGAGTAAAGGACACTATACTTTCTGTCAAGTACAATAACCAAGATATTTTTTGAGACCTCTGTAAAGAACTCTTATGATGTATTGTTTCCTAAGCAACAACCACCTGAATCATATTTTGTCATCCTTAGGTATCAGGAAGACCACAGCACATAGAAAATGCACACAACATGTCATGGTTAGTGAAGTTCTTTGACTCTGAACTGAGCTTCCCATAACTACCAGCAAGTTCAAGGCTGTGGTGGAATCATTTGTTTATATAATCAGGTAAAATCTCAGCTCCTTATAAGTTCTCAACACCCTTAAGTGCTCTGTGTAGTCATAATGAAGACGATGAATTTTAAAGGCTGAGTATGCAAGGCATACCTGAATATCAGTCTTTCAGTGGTAATGACATCTGGAATTTCACTTGAGAACTAGTAATGTATTCATTCTTTTATTCATTTATTTCATATCTTTGCCCATTATGAACTGAGGGTTTTTTATAACAATGCTTTACTCTGAATTAGTAAAAATAAAGTGTGGTGAATAGTTAATGCCAAAATATCAGTAACTCATAAGCAACTATAATGTGTCCCTCATCAATCCTGTCTACTTAGGGGGCCGGGAGATGGCTCAGTAGACTAAGTGATTGCCTGGCAAGCACAAGGGCCTGAGTTCCACAAAACAATAAAAACAAAAAGCGAAACAAAAAAAGAACAATGAATGCTATGTTAGCTCCACAAATTTCCACCAGTGTGTTTTTTTTTCTAGGATAGGAAGACAATGTTTGCAAAGTTTGTCTAGATGTGGAAAAGATTGCTTAGAAATCTATGCCCAGGAAATTAGCTGGCCATATAGCTCAGTGAATTGAAGCACCTATAAGCAGGCCCAGGGGCTGGGGTTTCAATCCCTGGGCCTGCTGTGCTGCCTCCTCCACCCTGGGTGCACTGAGATGGCAATTGAGACTGGGTGTGGTGGCGCATGCCTGTAATTCCAGCACTTGGGAGGCTGTAAACAGGTAGATCACTATGAATCCAATATAGTAGTGAGACACTGAACACTCTGTAGACCCCTCCCTAAAATGCAGAAAACAATGAATAAATAAGTAAATTAGAAATCCATGCCCAGAAATAGCACACAGCTATACTCTACAACACAGGAGCCATCATTGTGTTGAATCTGTTAAGGGAGAACATAAATAAAGTTAGTGTATACCACATTGTACTATGTAGATTAAATCAAAATAACGACTTTCCATAACTCAAATTATGACAGTATTAATGAAGAAGTGATGGGGAAAAGAACATAAATGAAACTATTCTACGTAACAATTCCATAGCAGTCACATCTGAATGTGTACAGCTCAGCGTGTGCGTAGGAGGAACAGCTTGCTAGCAGAGGCATGTGATGGGACACACATGGGTCTCAGGTATTAACCAAAAGCCACAGAAAGTGGCAGGCCATCGGAACCTAATCAACTGTAAATTTCCCTCTTCTAGTTCCTCATGCAACAGCTGTCTACCCAGCCTTAATGACTTCTCTCCCATTCTCTTAATAATAAAAGAGATGTAAACACAGTTCAAGCAACACAAAATGCACCCAGTTTTTTTTGTTGGTACAGTGCATATGTGGAGACACTTCAAAATCCCTGGATGCAATATTTTTGAATTAATTGATATATTTTTGATCAAGACCAGTTAATTTGCTGTTATATTGAGAATATACATTTCTGAACCAGAAGAATAATTTTCTTTTACAATTTGTGTCACTACCTTTCAGTGAGATAACATAGTAGGTTTAAAGGAAAAATGAATCTTAATATTTATATGGCATAGAATCTTAGCTGTACTGACCTAGTACAGAGTGGGCATTCATAATCCAAAATTTCTAACTCTACAGTTTTCCCTGTACTCATATAGTCCTGCTAGTAGGTGATGCCTTAGCTGACCTTACAAAACAGGTTTCAGTCACAGCAAAACATCTTCTGGCTATGGAGCACGAGACACACATGAAACATGAATGAATTTCATGTGTAGACCTGGATCCTATCCCCCAAATATCTTGTTACATATATGAAAATGTTCCAAAATTCAAACTCTGAAGCATTTCCATCCCACACACTTTTGATAAGCTATGCTCAACCAGTAATAAAAGGGAATTATTTCTCTGGATATGGAACATCTCACTTAGACCTGACACTGTTCCTTAGGTTGAAGGAAAGAGAACACCTAGACTAAATTCTCAATTTATTCCAGGTCTCAGTGACCCTAGAAATTTTATTTTTAATACCTTTTTTTTACCAAGAAAAAATAAGATGCCACCACAAGTGCAAGAAAATGTCAAAAGTTATGTCATCTTAAAAGTAAGAATTAGCTCTGCGGCAAGAATACACAAAAACTACTGTTAAATTATTGCCTCCAGATTTTGCAAAATTTCATTATATGTTAAAGACTTTTGGAATGTGAAAGCTACTTTTTCTAGAAAAAATATAAAATATCACTTTTTTCCAGTTTAAAAGAGATACAGAGACTTTCAAAAGGAAGAAAGAAAAGAAACAATTTTGCTTAGAGGAAATTTTAAAATAAACTTCTTTTAGCTAGTCCATACTTGTTTCCATGGTGCCCACCAGGGCAGAGTGACATACCAATTTAGAATTGACTTCTAAAAGACTAAATAAAGAAATGCTCCAAATGAAAAATGAAAATTGCTTCGTAAATGGTAATTGCTAATGACACTGAACACACAGGTTAATTGATGTTGGGAATTGGAGACATTTTGTGTGTCATTTTCTGATAAAGGTGATAATAGTCCTCAATTTTTTTTCCCTCACCATATTCACTGCCCTGCCATATGGGAGGAAATTTTCCAGTTCGGAATCTCTCCTTCTGTGCACCAAGCTCATTTTCATATCAGACAAATCGGAGTGAAGAGAAAATTGTGCCAGAGAGCAATGTAATCAAAATCCAATGCTCCTGGAGGAGAGAAAAAGAGAGGCCATTTGTTGCCATTGGAGTTGGTCCTAGTATCAAAAATAGACTGCTTTTTGAAAGAAAAATTAAAAACACACCTAACCCAAAACACCCAAATTTGCACCAAGAATTTCAGAAATGATACCGAATTTGAGCTCTGTGCTCCCCTCAAGTTGCCTTTCTCCTTAGCTTCCCTTTTTCTGCCAACTGTTGATTTCCTGTGCCACTACTCAAACTCCAGAGCCACTATGCTAGGCTAACTTTTCCACAACCTTGTCAATCCATTTCCAGAGCCTTTGGGTTTCCACCTTATAGCATTGTTCAAATTGAACTCTTTTCATCGCTGAATTGAAATCAATTCCTTACTTAGGTTATTGCCATAATATATTTGAGATAACACAAGCTTCTCACGCCGAACTATTTGGACTATAGTTTTAAATGCAAGCTTGGCAGGAACTGTTGGCTCCCAAGCCCTCTTTTAGGATTTAATCCTACATTTAGCAAAATAACAGAAAATCCATAAGGTGTTGATTTACAAGGTCTTGCATCATTTGATTTTATGTGCTTTTCTACACATGTAACATGATTATTAAACACATTTGCCCCTTCATTGCCAAAGTTTTCTGATCTAAAATGTTATTTCCGAGGGTCAGCTGAATAGCTCAGCAGATTAATGCCTGCTTGGGTAATCACAGGGCCTGGGAGTTCTATCCCAGGGCCTGTCCTGCCGGCCCCACCCCCAGGGGCGTGCTGAGGCAGCAATTGAGACTGGGTGTGGTGGTGCACGCCCGTCCACTTGGGAGGCTGTAAACAGGCAGATCATTATGAGTCCAATCTAGCAGTGAGACCCTGAACAACTTGGAAACCATTCCCTAAAATACAAAAATAAATAAATAAATAATAAATAAATAAATAATGCTATTTCCACAGTGAGATTGCCTTTATTACTCTTAGTTTCACTAGTATGTTTGTCTTACCTTCCTATATCTAGTATACCACTCGTAGAAATGAATAATTTAGAACTTCATTTTCTTCTTTGTAATTAAATATCTCTTTTCTAACTAGGCCGTACTGTATATACAGTTGTGCCATATATGTGGAGCCAAGGAAAATATTTAATCCAATAAACATCTTCTATCTGGAACATATATTTGTAAAAAGCAAAATAGTTACTGATTAACAAATGAAAAACAATTAAGTTTGTTTCGCTTTATTTTAGGTATGAGCTTTAGAACTACATCTGAGTAATGACGGCTGACAATTCAGTCTATGACAGTATAAACTATGATTCAACTCTAAGAGCAGCATCTTTTTTTTTTTTTTTTTTTGTATTTCATGGAAGGGTCTTCAGGATATTCAGGGTCTCACTACTAGATCAGACTTGTAGCGATCCGCCTGACTATAGCCTCCCAAGAGCTGGGATTACAGGTGTGTGCCACCACACCCAGTTCCAATTGCCATTTTAATGTGTCCTGGGCATGGGGCTAGCACAGCAGGCCTGTGGATCGAACCCCCAGCCCCTGCACCTGCTTGAAGGTGCTTTAAGCTTCTGAGTTATTTGGTTGGCCCTCAAGAGCAGTATCTTTTATTCTGATTTTCATAATCAAAGTTTCATGGGCAATTACTCAACCAAAGACCTGTCTATATGTGCCTTATCAAAACAACCAATGCATTTTTAATGTTTTGAAAGAATAATACATTTACATATGCGTAATTAGCACAATGAAATTCAGCTTCCTGCCTGTCCTCCACCCACTCACTTTTCCTAATAGATGGAGCTCATCTTTATGGCTTTCTGCTAACTCTACTACAGCATTCTGTATGTTCACATGAAAATACTTGTGCAGGGCTTCCTCCTTACTCACTTCTGAAGTGTCAGACTGTCTATCTTTATTCCAGACCAGGATGATATAGACTAATAGTGGGTTCTAAACCAAGCAGTGGGGGTCTCCTTGTGCATTGTATTCAGTTTGTTTATTTGTTTATTTGTTTTTGGCACCAGGGATTGAACTCAGGGATTATACTTGCCAGGCAGGCACTTATGCTGCTGAGCAATTTCCTTGGCCCTCTTTGTACATTGTAAAATCTAAGACATGAGAGATTATTACCTTATAGCTCTGTTATTGAACCAGTTCTCTGGTTTAAAACATGGTCCACTGATTATCATAAGTAAAACTGCTGTGATATAATTATAATCCCCCCTGGGAAAATGGTTAGAACAGAAAATAAGAGAAATGAGTTGCTGTTTATAATAAAGATTCAAAACAGCTTGATGATAGTTGTAAGCAAGGAAGTAAAAGGGAGAAAATGAAGAAAGCTAAGTAGGTTGAAAGATTTTATATAAAGAAGATATATCAAAAAGGATCAGAAAATTTGAAAGGCAAGGTGATTACTGGAGGCTTCCATATGTGTCTCTGTGTTTACCTGTCTTTCTGTATGTGTATACGTGTGTCCACATGTGTTAGGATGTAATTTAATTTACCTAGATATGTAAATGTGAAGATGAACACTCAAATAAAATGGATAATATTGTCTTATTTAATAAAAAATAAAATGTGAAATGCTTTTAGATGAAGGGCCAACATTTCCTTGACTTATTTTTAAATTATCAAATTATATGAATATTGTTTCAATGCATAAATGAGTAAAGAGGAGTTTCAGACACCATCTTACCTTGAATTAAGAACAGTTGGAGCTGGGTGTGGTGGCGCAGGCCTGTAATCTCAGCACTCGGGAGGCTGAGGCAGGAGGATTGTTGTGAGTTCGAGACCAGCCTGAGCTACAAAATGAGCTTAAGGCCAGCCTGAACTGCATACTGAGACCCTATCTCAAAAAGACAAAAAGAAAAAGAACAGTTAGGAAGAGTCCAGCCGTGGTGGTGCACGCCTGTAATACCAGTGCTAGGGAGGCTGAAAACAGTAGCATCACTATGAGTCCAAGCTGCTGAATAGTGAGACTTTGTACAAAAGCACGTTAAAAAAGGAAAAACAGGAAAAAGTAGTATGTTTTCCCCTCAATGGCTACAGCCAGTACAATGTCTTAACTGGACAGAAAAATTCATCTCTTAGAGATGCAGAACCATAGTGGCTTAAAGTTGTTTGTGCCAATGGCTCTGAGACAGGAAAGATCACTGAATTTCTATGGCAGAAAATGTGCTGTACACAGACGCAGCGTTCAAAGCTCTTCTGTGAAAAGGAGTTGCTCACTCCAATTCAGGGGGAATTTATCCTTGTCAAAGTAACCAGACAAAATTAAGGTGGTGATCTGCAGAATGAGCCTGTGTCTGAACTAATTTGAACCAGCCAGGCCTGCTGTCCACAGTGGACTCCTTGCTAATTTGAAAGATGGGAATAAGAGATCACAGCTCAGGATTTGTCTCCACTGGCCACTTTCCTTTTCATTAGAGGCATCTTTCAGAGAAACTCATAATTTACAATGATGTAACATAAGCAGACCTTAACTTCTGTTCTAAAAGAAGGTGAGGTCCCGGCAAGATAGTTCAGATGTCTAAAGTGCCGCTTAGGCAAGTTTAGGCAAACACACAGGAACTGGGGTTCTATCCCCAGCACCACATACCATGCCAGCCCCATCCCCAGGGTGGGCTGACCCAGCCATAAAAAAGAAAGGCGAATTTCTTTAAGATATTCTTATTCCTATCCATGCCCAAGAGGAAACAGCATTTCGACAGCAAAGCCTAAGGTGTGACTGTTAAATACGTCACCTCAAACTCAAGGCCCTGGGGTTTTTCTACTGTATCACATGTTACGATTTTGCTACCTGTTCTTGTCTTTCACCTTGTCATTTTTTCTATACATTAATTAAACCTTGCTTTTTCAGCAATACTAAAAATTAGAAGGGGGCCTGGGGAAATGGCTCAGTAGAATAAGTGCTTCCCTGACAAGTACAAGGACCTGAGTTTAATCCCCGGTTCCACCAAAAAGAGAGAGAGAGAGAGAGAAAGAGAGAGAGAGAGAAATTATGACCTCAAATCAAAGTAAAAGTAGAAAAGTAATCAGCATATTTTTGGCCTAGATTAGGAGTCACCATGGGTCACCTGGAGATCAGATTTTCGCACATGTGACCCAGCAAATCTAATTCCACTTCTAGTGCTGAGTGATTTATAGAGAAAATTTACCTGTGGTAATAACATTTAAGTACTATTTAAATATGGTAATTTAAATAATATAACATAATAGTAATCATCATTATTCCTTGGCTATGTCTCGCGCAAAATCTTCAATTAGTTACTAATTATAACCTGATACTTGGGCTGGGGAGACCTCTCAGGGGTCTAAACTCCTGCCTGGCATTTGGGAGGACCTGGGTTTCATCCCCAGTCCCACATGCTGTGTTCGCCTGCACTGTGCCAGCCACTAGAACCTGGCCTTTTGGCTCATACCTGTAATCCCAGTGCTGGGGAGGCTGAGGCAGGAGGATCACTATAACTTTGATCTGTGTAGTAAGACCCTGTACTAAATAAATAAATAAAACTTTAAGATTGGATAACTTCTAATTTATGATGTCCAACTTATTTAGATCACTCTCTGAAGTGCCAGTCCTATATATGATGTTTGTACACATGCTACCAAACTGTTCAGAGGTAGTTTTAGTGAACATATGCAATTTGAGATGATAAAATTTTTTCCTAAGTGCTGTTATGTCTTGTATTTAGTTGCAACGCCTTATGCAGTCATGGGGTATACTTTCAGAGTTTGTGATTAACTCATGATCCACTGGGATTATGGGTGTGAGTGCTTCTGAGATTATGAGTCTGTGTACTGCACCCAGCTTGGGGAGATAGCCTGAATGCAATGTAAGGGAAAGGGAAACAGATTTGCTCTCTGTTGCCATTTGTTGCTGCTATTTTTCTCTGCTCTTTGCTGCTGCCATGAAAGGTCGCTCTCTGCCATGTGCCACTCTGCCTTGGAACCAGCCCAGTATGGACTGAAACCTCCAAAAACTGTGAGATAAATAAACCTTCCCTTCTTTCATTTTGAGAGTGGGGTATTTGTCCCAGCAACAAGAGAAGAGCAACTGAGACACTAAGTCTGACCCAGGCTTTGTCGTCTGCCATCCTACCAGATGCCTGCAGTGAGCAACTTATCTTTTCATTTTCACTTTGCACCAACATCCCAGTCCACAGCTAATGCTTACTGATGGGTGCGACCTCTGGAGAGGTGTGCATGTTCACCTATGTTCCAATGCCTGATCTCTTATTTTATTTCAGTGCATCTTCCATTTTCACCTGGATTACTTCAACCGCTTTTTAGTTAGTCTTCTGTACACTTCAGAACATGCTGCCAAATTGAAAATGAGTTTTATCAAACCCCAATTGTCATTCTCCGAGGACCTGTAATCATCATCGTTTTTCTTTCTTATTTTCAGTATGTCTTATAAAAGTAGAACTTCAGAAGAGAATTTCTTGGGATTTATTTGTTTGGGAGGTGATCCCAAGAAAGGAGTGCAGGTTCCTAGAGAATGAAGCCAATGAAGGAGCATAACCTATGAAGATACATTAACAAATCTTATGATATCATATGTAACCTAAGATTTAACAGTCCAAGGAAACTCAGAGAAAGTGGAGGAATAGACCTTGTAGAATCTCCAACTGAGCAGAAGAAGCCTGTTATTTCCAGGCATGTAATTGTATGGTCCCAACCAAAATTTAGAGGCTTAAGCAATTTTGTTTCCTTGCATGATTCTTTGAACTAGGCTCAGCAGGGCGGCTCTTCTTGTTTGTGTCACTTCCACAGACCTCTGGTTAAAGCAAATTACAAAGACCAAAAGCAAAGAAAGGAAACATAAAGGAGGGCAGTAGGAGATTGATGTCATTAGTGTTGTTAAGGAGGCGACTCCAGTGCAACAGCTCAGACCACTATTGGTAGCAGATTGGATTATTTCTAATTAATTGTTTATACTACACTACAGATTGTGCTTCTGAGGACAAAAGTTTCATACACTGACTTGTCTACAAAATGATGTAATTGGTCCAGGGAGATAGTACAGTGGTCTAAGAGCTTGCCTGGCAAACGCAAAAACCTGGGTTCAGTCCCCAATACTGCGTTCCATGTCACAGTTCAGGCCACCAAAACCAGGCATGATGGCATGGTATGCACCTGTAATCCCAATCCTGGGGAGGCTAAAACGGGAGGATCACTACGAGTCTGAGCTTCTTAAGGAAACACTGCACAAAATAAATTAATAAATAAAATAATTTTTGAAATATCAGCATTCAAAATGGTATAATTTTATCTTGATTTTGTGTGGGAGAGTGAGAAACAAACAGAGAGTGAGAGAGAGACTGACAGAGAGACAGAGGGACAGAGAGAAAGAGAGACAGAGAGAGATAAGTAATACCACAGACAGCTGAAAAATAATTTTGCATCCTATATACATACTAGGCTGATCTCCAGGTAAAGATGTCACATGTTTTTCTAATATAATGTCTTTAGTGTGTAAGATTAATCACTGCTTGAATATAAGCAGGCTATGGATAATATACAAAAAGTAAAAAAAAATTGTTACCATCCTCATAAACACAATTTGTGATATTTTTACCTTTCCAGTTTTTCTCAAGGTATTCATGTATGAGGTTTGTTTTATATTTGTAAAATTTACAAATACATAACAAGTTCAACCTGGTGTATAATAGAAAACAGTAGTTCCCTTCTTGACTGTCCTTTGGTTAGATTTTTATTCACATCATGCAATCATCACCAAATCACTGATCTACCTAAAACTACTTTACATTATGCTTTTAAATATAGTAATGTGTCAGTATCCCTGCTACTATCTCAGGAATCCTGCATGGACATCAGCCTTTATGGAGATGTTCAAGTGCCTCCCAAGAAATACCTGAGTCTTTACATATAATCTAATGGTGCCCTCAAACTTAGTCATCTTGAGATGACTTATAATAAATACTTACTACAATGTAGAAGACATGTAAACAGTGCTAATCTCATGTGTAGGGGATAAAATAAACAAGCAAACAAAAAAGAAGAAAAGAAAACATGTTCAGCACAGGTACAACCCTTAAGAAACTGTTTCACTTATGGTTCATTGAATTCAAGGATGTGAAATACACAGGTATGGTTGTTTTATAATGTTGAATTTGAAGAGTTTGATATTACTCATTTCTCTTCTTCTTTTTATTTTCCAGAACTAGGGATTGAACTCAGGCCCTTGTGCTTGTCAGGGAAACTCTTATTCCACTGAGCCATCTCTCCGGCCCCACTCATTGCTCTTCCTGACTGGATATGGATACCTTTCTCCACTTAATTTTTGGGTTGAAAAGCTCCTCAATTTTTACCTGGTTACAATCATCTAAATAACATCAGAGGTCATATGTAAATTCTGGTTCTACCTGAAAGAGTAAACAAAATCAGAAAGGTAGAATAGATGAAGGGAAAGATACAGAACTATTCAAACTATTCAAAGGAAAAACTGAGGTGAGGGAAAGGAGAAAAGATATTTGTGTGTGTGTGTGTGTGTGTGTGTGTGTGTGCTTGGATAATTGCACTGCTTATTTCTACTGGTCTATTGAACAGTTAATGTTTTTTTCTTTTTAAGTTCTGACCAATTTTTACATGCTTCTATTTGTTAAGCTGAACTAATTCGGAGACAAGAGTATACAACATAACAACAATTGTTGAATTCCCATCATTTTGTTTAGCTAAATTCTGTATTGTATCTATTATTTTTACTACCTTTTTATTCTCTTTTAAAAAAATTCTCATTCTATTTTTAAATAGCACCCTATTTTTTCTTTTATTCTAAGAAATGATTTTATCAGTTGATTGCTTTGTCTGTGTACCTATGAACTAATGTTTCTCCTTGCACCTTGGTAATTGTCAAGTTCATCTTCCTCTTAAAAAATGTTCCTTACGTACCTTTTCCTGTCCTATCCCCTGCTGCTGATGTGTTCTCCCCAAACTGTTCCAAAAACCTCAACTTTAGACTTATTTTTTTTCCAGAACGGGGGATTGAACTCAGGCCCTTGTGGTTGCCCAAACTCAGGGTCTTGTCCTTGCCAGGCAGGCACTGATGCTGGGGGAATACCTCCCCAGCCCTGCACTGTGTGATAATTATGATGATGTCATTCATGAACACTTCTCCCCTTCTTTTCTCCATAACATATCTTTTTGTTTTTATCTTTTTTTTTTCTTTCTTTTGTGTCAAAATAGAACTCATGACCTTGTGCTTGCCAGGCAGGTACTCAGCCACTGAGCTACAGCCTTCACCCCATAATATCTTTCTTTTTAAATGTATTTAGCACACAGTCTCCCAGGTCTCACTATGTGAATTGGACTTGTAGTGATCCACCTGTTTTCAGCCTCCCAAGCAATGGGATTACAGACACGCACCAGCATGCCCAGTCTCAATTATCGTCTCAGTGCACCCCGGGGGCGGGCTGGCACAGCATGCTGGAGATTGAACCCTGCCTGCTGTGCTCTGCCTAAGCAGGTGCTTTAGTCCACTGAGCTATCTGTCTGGCCCTTTGACATGATATCTTAAAATCCTGCATCTATGACTTAGCTACTTCTCTGCAAACCCTGTCCCCCCAGCCTTTCTGAGGCATGTACCACATCCTCAGAAACTGTGGTAATGTTCATTGCTATGCATCCCCAGGAAGAGTCAGTTCCATGCTGAGTGATTATGTACTCTGGCACCAGCACTGACCCTCAACAATCTTTGTTGTGCTTTTGAGACTATTTATTAAAAATAAACCTATTCTTTTCTAAACTATTACAAAAATGATCAAACCATTTCTTCTGTTCCCTAAGGAGCATCTGACTCCAAATACTCCAATGTCGTGAGTATGCACTAGGTGGTCACTGTTTGATCAGTGAATGGCTAAGAGAAATAAGTGTAAAAGGATTCGCACTCTGAGTGCAGTAATAGCAAGAGGAATCAGACAACTGCATAGAAAAGTATCACATTCAAAAGAAAAGTATCACAGAATTACTCTATGGCCAGCATTGTACAGAGAACACCTTGATAAAACATGAAAATGCCTCCATTCATCCATTTACATGCATCTAATGGAAACCGAAACAACCCAAATGGCTCGTGGTGCTGAATCCCATAGACAAATATAGCTAAATTTAAGAATTCGAAGAGAAAGTGGCATCCAACTTTGTATTTTTTTTTTTTTTTTTACTTTTTTATGTGTTGGGTTTGTCATGTTAGGTTAACAGATGCTTCACCCCTGTGATGGATTTAGTTCACTTAGTATTACGGTTTTAAAAGCTATCCACTTTCCTAGAAGTGATTTAACCCCATCCATCTTTATTGCTGATTCATAGTCTAGTACGTATACACAACACATTTTTCTTCTTAGTTGATAAGCCTATGGGCTGCTTCCATAGTTCAACTATTGTGAATTTTGCTCCCATAAACATGAGTGTATACACATCACTGTAACCTGATGTCTTTACTCTTTCACGAAGATACCTAGAAGTGGTATAGCTAAACCAAACGGAGTCTCTACTTTTAGTTTTTGGTAAACACTCCATGATGATTTCAATACTTGTTATATATATATATGCTGGTCTATAATGTAAAATAATTCCTTTTACTTATAACCTCACTAGTATTCTTTTTTTTTCTTTTTATTCATTTACCTTTTTCTTTTTTTAAATGTATTTGTAGTACAGGGTCTACAGGGTCCCACTACACAGATCAGACTCATAGTGATCCTCCTGTTTTTAGGTTCCCAAGCAGTAGGATTACAGGCAAGAGCCATCATCATGCCCAAACACAGTCATGCCTCAGAGCGTCCTGGGGGCGGGGCTGGCATGCCATGCCAGAGATCAAACCCCAGTCCCTGAGGCTGCCTGAGTCTTATTTTTTTATTTTTATATATTTATTTAATTTTTGTGGAAGAACCAAGGGTTGAACTCAGGCCCTTGTGCTTAGCAGGCAAGCACTTATTTTACTGACCTTCTCTTTGGCTCCCTGAGTCTTATTTACTAGTATACTAGATAATAGTCATTTTTTGAAGCATAAGAGAAGCTCAGATTTTTAGATTAGTATTTTTTTCTTTATTGGAATTGAGGATCAAACTCAGGACCTTGCATTTACTTGCCAGGCAGGTGCTTAAGCTGCGGAGCTACCACCCCAGCCCTTCAGTATTGTTCAGATTCGCATTTCTCTAATGGCCAAAGTTGATGAACATTTTTTTTTTACTATTTAGTCTCTTGTACTTCTTATGAGAACTGAATATTTCAATTGCCAATGTTTTGACTTACTCTTTTTTTGAGAGTGGTCTAACTTTATTTATCTATCTATCTATCTATCTATCTATCTATCTATCTATCTATCTATCTATCTATCTATCTATGGAACTGTGAATTCAACTCAGGCCCTTGAACTCTCTAGGCAAGTGCTTATTTTCCTGAACTATCTCCCCAGCCCCAGAAAACTTTGCACTATGTAATCCTAGTAATCTTCTCTCCACTGAATGGTTGGCAACATTTTTTCCAGTATTGAGGCTGTTTCTTCACTCTGTTGTCTCTTTTGCTGTGCAGAGTGTGTCATTTTGATATAATGCTATTTGTTCACTGTTATGTAATTTATCACATACAACTGGGGGGTCTATTAAGAATGTCCTTTTCTATGTATGCATATGTTTTCATGACTCTCACCAATTTTTACCACTAGATTCAGTTTTTCATTTTTTACATTCAGGCTTTAATCTATTTTAAGTCTATTTTAGTCTAGGGTAAGATATGACCTAGATTGATTCTTCTGCATGTTATTAATCAGTTTTCCCATCAATATCTGTTAAAGAGGCTGTCTTTTTCCAGCATGTGCTGTTGGCCCCTTGGACAAACATTTCCGTGTCTACATTCTCTGTTTCACCTTACTGGTCACCCTCTCTGTTTTTCCTTTGGTTTGTTTTTGCAGAGAACTCAGGCCCTTGCACTTGCCAGGGAAGTGTTTATTCCACTCGGTCATCTCCCCGGCCCCCACCCTCTCTGTTTTTGTGACAGCAGCACACTGCATTTATCACTGTAGCTAAGTAAATGTTTCTAGAACTGTGTGATTCTGATTTCTCCTGCTCATTCCACTTTCTTCATATTTGCTTTGGCTGCACTGAGTCTCTCCTAGTTCCATATACGTTTAGAATTTTTTATTGCTCTGAAAAATACTAATAGCAGTTAGATTGGAACTGCATTGAGTCTATGCATCATTTTTGTTGACCAAAAACAGTGTTGGTTTTGCCTTCCAAAGAGCAGGAGCTGGCATTCCCTTTTCTAATGTCCTGTCTGATCTTGTGTATTCTCAGCACTAGATTATTTGTTGTAGAAGCCTTGAATCACCTCAGTTACTATTAATACTAAGCATTTAATTTTTTGAAAATATTATTAATAGGACTCTATTTAGATTTGCATTTCTTTAATGGCCAATGTTGATAAACATTTTTTTCACTATTTAGTCTCTTGTACTTCTTATGAGAACTGTATATTTCAATTGCCAGTGAGTTTTTCTTAGTGAGCTCATTGTTTGTATATTGGAACACTATTGTTTTTATTGTTTTCTATCCTAAGAGTCTTCTGGGTCTATTTTATATGTTCTGGATAAAAAAATTATGTCATGTCCAAGTAGAGACAGTTTGACTTCTTTTTTATGTAAATAATTTTATTTCTTTCTCTTTCCAGGTTGTTCAGGCACACCTTATCTTGTTCCTGAGTACCTAGGCAATTCCTTCAGTTTCTCCCCAGATTATAGAAATGGAAGTGAATTTGTCATAAATAATTTTACAATATCTCTAAATTTTTACCTTGTATTGATTATAGATTTCATCCTAGGATTTTTTTTTTCTGCATCTATTTAGACAATCAAGTGTTGTTCACCTTCGTTTTGTTTGTGTGGTACATTTTGTATGTATTTATTTATTTATGACTATTGGACCATTGCTGTGTTCCTGAGATGGACCTGACTTGGCTGTGATGTGTGATCTTTTTAATGATTTATTGTTTGCTGTATGCAGATATCTTGTTGAGAACTTTTGCATGTGTATTTAGTAAGGAAATGGTCCTTTAATTTTGCTTTGTAGGAATTCTTGACCCATTTTCATATTAGGGTAATACTAACTTCAAGGTTTGGCAGTTGTTGTAGCTTGGGGTTTTTGCAAATTGAACAGTATAGTATGGGACATTTTTTTAATGGTATTTTATAATGAATCACCCAAGAATAATATACCACAAGTGCAGGAAATCTATCCACACACGAAAAACTAATTAATCTGTCTAAGGGCCTAGAGTTCATACTGATGCCTCCCACCAGTCCAACTGGAGGCCGAGAGGACCCAACAAAGTCTCATGCAGGCCTGCTTCATAGATCTGTGCTGGAAAGACCCAATGGTTAGTAATGGAAGCTAAGAAGTCTTTGCCAGTGGGATGAAGGATCTGTGCTGGCAGGCTGAGGGACCTGAACTGGAGCTAGGAAGCAATGCTCAAGGTAAGCATCCGAGATCCCCCAAAGGTACTACAGCTGTCTACAGCAACATTGAGATCCTGAGCTCCTCCACTGATGAGGAAAGCTTAGTTCCCATCAGGAAAGCCAATGTGACGAGCTTCTTCATGAGGTTGAGCAGTGCACCATCTTCCCCTCCAAAGCCAGGAACTGATGCTCAAGATGAGGACCCAGGCTTCTCCAAGGTTTATCGGGAAAGCCAGCATGACAAGACTTTTCCAGCAAAACAGTCCAGGAGAACTAGAAGCTTCCAAACAGCATCTCTAACAGCACTTTGGCAGCTTCTCCTATTCTGCCTGTATGTTGCTGGCAACAACCCTCAGGTGGGTCTCCCGCACCCAGCCCCAGGCTCATTATTTCAGCTGGGTGTATAGGAATTACCTGTTAGCAATCCAGCACAGCAAAGCTCATTCCCTTTCAATTTTCTGAAGGGTTTTAGGAGTGTTGAAATTAGCCCTTCTCTGAATTTCTAGTAAAATTTATTTGGTGACCCTACCAGGTCCTGATATTTTCTGGTTTGGTAGAGCTTTGATTATTTCCTCTATTTCACTGCCTGCTAATGGTCTACATGGAGGTTTTGGATATTCTTGGTTCAATTTTGGTAATTCATATATATCTACCAATTGATCTGTTTTTTTGAAGATTCTTCAGTTTTTCCAGGTTGTAAATTTCTGAAGTGGTTTCTTACACTGCTTTTGGATCACTGCTTTTGGATCTCAGCAGTGTTTGTTGTGATTTTACTTCATGACTACTTCCATATTTATGTCTTCTTTTGGCAAAGTTGACTACTTATCAATTACCTTTATCATTTTGAAGAATGAGTTCTTTGATTTATGGACGCCTTATACAAGTCATCACAATTTAATTAATTTTTCATTCTTTCAAGACTTGGATTTGAATTGGTCTTAATTATTTAAGATTTTAAGGAACCCAACTGGACTACATTGTTGGAGTCACTATATTTCCTGACATGGATCTTCACAGAATTTTGCCTCATTTTGTCAAACAAGTTTTTGTATATTATGCTCTTATTGTCATTTGATGCTAAGAAATTTTTAATTTTTACTTTGATTTCTTTTCTGACTACTTATTTATTCAGAATGATATTATTTAATCTCCATGCATTTACATAATCTCTTCTCTCTCCTTTGCTGTTGATTTCTCATTTTAGTTCCATACTGCAATATAATATTGAACTATAGAAGGCAGTTTGAATTATGTTTTTTCAATTATTTGAGTATGCTTTATAGCATAAGAGATGGTATATTTGGAGAAAGATCTGTGTGCTCCTGAAAATACTGCACATTCTCTTCTGGTGGATGAAACCCTGTAGATAGCTGTTAGGTGAGTTTCTTTTTTTCTTTTATTGAGAAACTGATAGTAATAAGACAGTTTCAAAACTGATTAATAGGACAGGTTCAATAGTTAATACCTTGTACATTGTTATCTTCTTAGTGGTTATTTGTATTATAAGATATAGACAAGATATTCTGTTCAGGCACTATTAGAACAAATCTTTCTTCTCACTGATTTAAGTGAAAGTAGGTATATATATATATATATATATATATATATATATATATATATATATATAATACTGTATATATAGATTCAGAATGTACCTTCCTTTGTATCCCCCTTTTTTTTGTTTAGTCCTGTCAGATATGGATAGTCCATTGGCATCTAAACACTATAGGTGCGTGAATTCAGCAAAATAATCCAACACATTTCAGCAGTCCACAATAGTAGTAGGTTATGCACAGAGGTTGCTGACTTGAGTTTTTCACAGTTCAGCATATTAATATGGATTTACTTAATATATCTCATTTTTATACTTTTCTGCAGGCTGGTTAAGACCAAGGTAAAGCAAAACCTATATAACAAGAAATGTAAGTTTTGTGTCTGATAAAGTCAGTCAAGTCCCCTCAGAACTTATCCTGTAATCCTGTACTACAGTTTACAGAACTTTTGGCAGTGTCAGCCATGTGGATGAGTCATGGCCATTGTTTGATCAATTTGCTCTCTGCAAAAGTCTAAGAGAATGTTTTCTCTCCATGTGACTCTCCTTAGGCACACTCTAAGTCATAGATCACATAGCTCTGTGGCCCCATAATCTCCTTGATCAGAAAATTTGGGACTTCACTGAGTTATAGTACAGGTTCTTCTATGTCCTGAGTCTTCACTAACCTTGAAAGGCTAGAGTCCTTGCAGCCCTTCTATTTCTCTAAGTTTTGGTCTGCAAATTTAGGATGTTAACCTTCCAAAAGAATAGCTTATTATTACCCTACAACATATGTAGTTGGGTGTAATTTCACTATCTGTCTGAATATCAAACATCATAGGCATAACATGGAACAAGTATTTTCCATCAAGTATTGATATGTTAAATTTTAAGTCCCTACAGAATATGGAGATAAAAATTTAAAAAATGAGGAAGATTTAAAGAATATGGATAAACAATTACATATTTTTACACAGACATTTAGAAATCTAACCATATAAATCATTGTAGCAGGACAGTCTTGTGACATTTTTTGCCTTCTGTTTTTTTGTTTTTTTTTTCATTTATTACCAGCAAACAAACTTTTGCTTGAGAGACAGTATGGTAGTAATTGGTATGTCATGACAAGTATGTATTTAGAAGATCAGAATGACAGACAATCCAAGTATGATCCTTCTATTATACATTGCTATCTTCAGTGCAGTTGCTTGGTTCACAGGTATCAGCATGTATAGTTAATCAGGTTAGAACCCTACCAATTAATTACTAGTTTCAAAAACCTGCTGATGGTTTTCAGGATCATTGCCTTATCCATCCTGTGTGCATAAGTGTATGGCTTCACCCCGTCATGTTTCCCAGCTTTTCTCCTTGTTGTCCAATCCTCAAGTTCTCGCTTTACTTTTAATTTTGTATGCCTTTCTATTTGTATTTCATCTTTTGAGTTCTTAGACTAGGGATACTATATGATATTTACACATATGGGTCTGGTTTATTTCACTTATGAGTATATCTTCAAGTGGCATCCTTTTAAATATAGATGCTTCAAGTTTATCATTCTTTATACCTGAGTAAGACTCCATTGTATAAAAATACCATATCTTTTTCAACCATTCCTCGTATGATAGGCATCTTTGTTGTTTCCAAAATTTGGCTATCACAAATTTAACTGCTATAAAAATAAGTACACATATGGCACTATGATATGACATTTTCAGTTTCTCTGGGAAAATTTCTGATAGAGGGTTAGCTGGCTTCTATGGGATTTCCAGTCCTATTCTTTTAAGGATTCTCCACACTGATTTCCATAATGGTTGCACCAGTCTACTTTCCTACCAGCAGTGGAGTAGGGTTCCCTTTTCCCCACAGCCTCTCCAACATTTGTTGTTGGTTGAGTTCTTTATGATAGCCATTCTTCCTGTGGTGAGATGGTATCTCAGTGTTGTTTTAATTTGCATTTCATGGATGGCTAGTGATGTGGAGCATTGTTTCATATACTTATTCACTTCTTTAATCTTGTCCACTGAGAAGTGTGTATTCATCTCGGATGCCCATTTCTGGACTGGGTCTTTAAATTTAAGGGCACTAATGTTTTTAGCTCTTTATAAATTCTATAGAGCAGACCTTTGTCTGAATGCTTCTTAAGATGTTTTTTTGAAATTTATGTGTTGTCTTTTCACTTGACAATTTCTTTTGACATGCAAGAACTTCTCAATAACAGGTGTTCCCCGTTCCTAATTCTTTCAAGTATTACCCGTGTGATTTGATTTTTGTTCATGAAGTCTTTGCCTAACCCTATGTCTTCAAGAGTTCCTCCTACTTTCTCTTCCAGAAGATTGAGTGTTTCTGATTTAATGTATAGATCTTTAATCTAGTTTGACTTTAGCTTAGTGCATGATGATAGTCCTGGGTCAAGTTTTAGTTTTCAGCATTTAAAGAGCCAGTTTTTTCAGCACCATTTGTTAAAGAGGCTATCTTTATTCCAGTATGTATGTTTGGCTCCTTTGTCAAAAGCCAGGTGGCTGAGTGTGTTAGTAGAGGCCTCTGCATCTTCTAATCTATTCCGTTGATCCTCTGGTCTATTATATAAGTCAATTTCTTCAACAATGTGGCTGGCTTACCTCTAATATTCCTTCACTGATATTTTGTCTGGTCAATGGCTTCATAAGGCTGGCATACTGAAGTTCCATGGCTATATTAATGTTACCTGAACATTCATGTGCAGTCATATTTTTGTGAGCTTAAGTGTGCAAATATTTAATGCATGTATTTAAAGTGTCACTTTTTCCTGTTCAATTGTTCGCTTTGCCCATATGTTGTGACCTTTATCGCCTCTCCTGATAAGTTCTGAGTTGAACTGCACTTTTCTCAATATAGGAGAGGTATTTTTCCTTGCCTTGGGAAGTCTTGCTGCATACAGGGACAGTTTTTATGCTTCCAGTTTGTGTGTTTGTGGACAAAGTGTAACTTGTAGGCAACATGTAGTTGTATTTTGAATTCTGATCCAGTCTTCCCATTTGTGGATTTTGATTAGGGAGGTAAGACCACTTACATGTGGTGTTTAATGAGTCCTCTCATTGTATTATTTGTCTATTTCTGATTGCTGCCATTTTTGCTTTTGTTTAACTACCCTTCTGTTTTTCTGTACTCTTTTCTTTGGGCTAACTGGTGAAACAGGTCTTACTGCCTCTGTCTGGGCATGCCTTTCCTTTGTGGAATTCACACACAGTTCCTAGCCCACCTACATCAGTGATGTTTCAGTCTCACAGAGCTCGGCAGCTTTTGTTAGGTGGTAAGAGGGTTTCACACAAGCACCAGCCCTTCAGCATTTGCAGGCTGGGCAGCGAGCAGGAGATCCTGTCTGTGGAGCTGGCTGGGATGCGGCAGTGGTGTAGCTGTACCCACTTCGCTCCACTCCAATGTCTCTGTGCACCTCCTGGATCACTCTGGTCATCACTGCTGCCCGACCTTGCTACCCACTAACCAACCAGACTCTCAAAGGTTGGGACCAGGCCTTAACTGGGACTGTGACCTTATTCTCTTCTTTCCCAAGACCCTGCCATTATAACTCAGTTACTGTCTCTTGCATGACTCTCTGGCTTTTAGGTGTTTTGTTGCTTGATCTGCAAATGTCTCCATCTCCAGGTTTCTCTTCTCCCAGTGAGCACTGGGCAAGGCTTGCAGGGCCAGGTGCAGCAGCTCAGCCACTCTGCTTGCCCACCTGGTCCTGCAGCAGGCCAGCTCTTATCTGTAGATGGCTGGACCTGAAGGACAAGCAGTTCTGGAGTCCAGTGAATTCCCTGCTCCTTTGCTATATAGCCCAGGTACTTGAATTCATCTGTTGGACTTTTCCCTTGAGTTGCCCATTTATATCTATATCCTTGCTTACCCCCTTATCTGAGTGCCTACATTCATTGGTGTGTGTTTTTACCCTCTCTTAAGCACTGCTGCTTCTGCTTCACTGTGAGGAGTTTTTGGCATTCACTCTATTTTTCAATCATCGCCATAGGCACTCATACTCAAGCATAAAACACCTTGATCATTTTTGTTGTGCTGCCTCTTACTCTCAGTTATTAAACAGGTTAGGAGTCTGGAATTTCACTGTGCAGAGTTTCTTCTAGCAATGTCTGCAAGTGAGGAAGAATGAACAAGTCTACGATAATCTCCAGAGCTTTAAATAACGGGAATGAAAATAACTGCACATATGCATTAAATTGTAACACATTAACTGACTCTTAACTCATGATGTGAGCATGATTTTATTCCATTTTTTACAATGGACTGGGTGATCACATATACCTAATCCACACTGAGAATCTTAATCTTAATCCAAAGTTTACTATCTAGTTCTTGGGATGTTTTGGAGAATTGTGTATTCTTTTATTTCTTTGTTTTCTTGTATTCACCAAGCCACCTATTGCAACAAAGAGGCACACACAAAGCAAGTGGTTAATTATCTTTCACTTAACACATGTAATTTGCTCAATTAACTATGGTTTAAAACACATAATAATCATCTCCTCATTTTCATAGTGCTATTGTTTCTCTGTGCACCCAACGATCCTAACAAGCTGCACGCGTCGCAGAGTCCTGCCCTCAGCACAGAGCTATATTACCTTCCCATTACAACCCTGTTATCTTGGCAACATAAATGAGCCATCTCCATATGGGAAAAGGCCTCTCTAGAATACTAATAATTCTGTCACAGAGGGAGAGCCTCATGTTTATTTTGAATTTAGTAATGGAGAAGAATGCAGTTTTCAAATGAATTCCCCTATGTTATGACTTATGTATTGCACCTGACAGTATCCTGGCCTATTTGTTCATCTTGTTTTATTCTAGTTTAAATAAACCATGCTAGGATTTAATGTGTAATAGCTGCCTATTCCTAGAAAATGATTTCAACAGATGAAAGTTGGAATATGACTGCAGCACGTAGAGATGTACAAAGCAATGAGATCTTTGATGAAAACTTCCCATATATTTCTATGCACCAAGGCCTGCTATCTCTGGCCAACTGGCTGTAGGGAAATTCACAAGGGGAAAGCTTCAGGATGAGTCTGAAGGTGCTAAGTTCCCCTACATCCTGCTTAGAAGCAGCACCTTTTCTCATCTTCCTGCTTATCACCCATCTTAATCAACATATTAGAACATTATTGGAAAACCTATAAATTCTCTGCTCCCACCAATCCTGAATATTTTTCTGCCAAGTCTTCAGAACACATCTTCTTTTAAGAGATAATATAAAGGGGCTGGTGAGATAACTCAGTGGAATAAAGTGCCTACTTAGGCAAGCTTAGGCAAGCACAGGGCCTGCAGTTTGATGCCCTGCACCACGAGCCATGCCAGCCACACCTCCAGAAGCGTATGTCTGTAATGCCGGTGCTGGGGAGGCTGATAAAAGGAAGATGGCTGTGAGCTTGAGTTGCATAGCGAGGCCCTGCAACAACCAAATACATTTTAAAAAAAGAGAGAGAGAGAATGTGTAAGACTGATATGAATAAATCAGCAAATTTTTACCAAAAGTCATAAAAGAGAATTGACTAAAGGAAGAACAAAGGCAGATACTTAATAGGTCAATTTAATGTTAAAAGGGCATCTATTAGCCCATCTTAGTTTATGTATACAACCCAGAGAACACTCAAACTCCAGTAAATAATTTAGCTGTGATACAGCATGTTCACACTATGCAAGAAATTCATAAGAAGGTTAGAGAAATAATCATAAAATATACATCTAGAAAAATGTATAATCATATGTCAAATATCAAATTTCAGCAGTTAAAATAATCAGTATAAACTGAAGACCAATCAAGGTGATTAGTAAAGCAGAACTGTGAGAACCAAAATAAACCTAAAAAAATATGATATTTATTATATCCAGGAAGTAGAACAAACTAACAGACAGTGTGAAGACAAGGTTTAAAGAAATAGGACAAACATATATGGACAAATATATATATATATATATATATATTAATATAAATATGTTCTACAACATATATATGAATATATGAATACAATTTTAAATTATTCAAAGTACTAGAAATAAAACATAACTAAAATAGGATAAAAGGAAGAAGGAAGGGTTGAAATCATGCGGTCAATGATTTTAATCCCAACGGCAAAGGCAGCGCCAGATTAGAATTTTTTTTGTAGTTCAGATTATTTGTTTATCTTTCTCTTTCTCCTTCTCCTTCTACTTCCCTCCTTCCTTCCTTCTTGTGTTTCTTTCTCCTTTCCTTTTTCTCATATACTATTACATAGGAAGTATGAAAGTGAAGACATTGAAGTTGCTAAATAGTATTCTACCACTGAGGTGGATGCTGGCACAATTTTTGTTACTCATTTTCTTGTTGTCTGGGCTAATAATGACCTCATCATCTTGCTTCAGCCTCCCACTTATCTGGCACTGCCAGTCAGTGCAGCTGGACTTCTACCTGGGCTGTCCTGGTACCCGAAGCAATTTCTCATTCCAACATGCATCCCTTGCAATTACTTAGGATTCCGCAAAAGAAAAAAGAGAGTGGAGACAGCATAAATGATAACACTCTCCAGAGATTGAGGGATTGCTAAATTTTCTGTATTTCTGTTTCTACTTACTCCTTTATCGAAGTAATTTTATACTAATCTTGATGTTTGTTTGGTGGGATTATTAAAATATGCAACTTCAATTCTAATCTATGCATCACAGTTGTCCTAAAAGTTAAAGGTTTGTCTGAAAGTGTTTTAGCATATGTGAAAATCCCTCAGAAAGTCTCAGATGTGCATTTTTTAAATCCACTGCTCATGCTTTAACTTGTGCAAGGCATGAATTATAGGAAAGAAAAGTACAAAAACACATAAGATATATATATATATATATATATATATATATATATATATATATATATATATATATATATATTGTAAGTAAAATAAAGTCAGTTAAAGCAGTGCATATGAACGAAAGAACAGCAAAGAGATTTTGAAATCTATGATTGTAGCTGGTGTGATTTGAGACAGATAGTACTGCCTTTAAATGTCATAAAATCTCAGTAACAATGGTATTGCAGCTGGCCATGTTAGTTCATCTCTACTCATTTTCCTTCTGGGATAACTATGTTCTTTTTATAGTGATGGAGAAGGAGAAATTGTTAACAAGAAACATACAAGGCTCTCTGAAGCCTAGTCCTGGTGGAGCATCCTAGCCCATTGATCTAGATCTAATTGATCACAGCAGATCATGTGGCTAAAGATAAGGCTGTGGAATGAGACAGTGGTTATGGCACTTCTTCCACACCTCTTGTAGAATCCAAGGGTCACATGGTAATGGGGAGGGTACAGGAAGAGGTACAGCCCTGGAGTCGTTAACAAAATCCACCCAAGAGCTGTGAGGTCCTTGGGATTCCTGCTCATATCACGGGCCATAGCAGTGGAGTCAGCCCTCAGACAGAGGAAGGAAAGGGAACTTGGTAGAGCTGAAATTACCTTGGGTTACTGTGAGATGCAGTCCATGGAGAGCAGATGGGAGAAAAGAGATCAACGACTTGCATCTAATTAATCTGAAACAGTCTCAGCTCATGGCTTTCTACAGAATCTTCTAATACCAGTTGTTGGCACTACTTTATTCATCATTTGTAGCCCTGCTGCATCTAAGAGGGAACACTTAGGTTGTGTTTCTGACTGAATCTTCAGACCTGAGCATGTAAGGTTGCTCCATAGTACATAATCCATGAAAAAATTCCTTCAAAATGCTTTTTTTACCTTCTGTTTAATCAGATAATAAACTCTGGATTTTTTCAAAGCCTAATTAAAGTTCCATCATTTTTCATGAAATTATCCCTGAACATGTTAAGCCTTGAACTGTTGATCTCTACTAGATAAATATTTTCACCCAGAGTGTTCAAAAGTTGATTACATATTTTTCCGACACAATATTTTATTATTTTTAGTACATCATCAATTTACTCCATCTGTCATCACATTTTTCCCCTGGTGCTTCATAATTACTTCTAACTTATTCATTGCTTTCCATGACCAATAAAGGCCTTGAATTTTACTTTGAAAACAACTATTTTATTCAACTGTCTTTGAAACCCCTTTTTTTCCTGTTCTATTATGCTCTAGTCACACAATGGATATGTTCTAAAATATCTGTCAGTAGTTATCAAAAGTCCTGCATACACAGAAATTATGGGAACAAGTTGTGCAACACTGCCACATTTATTTTTATAAACATAAAAATGTAACCTTGAATAGGAAAAAGAGAACGTGGTAAACCTAAGTGATTTTTTTTTAAAAATGTGCTTTTTATTTTATTACTTTAGTAAACAATTGAAGTACAGATATAATTGTACTAAACTTATCCATGATAGTTCTCGTTACAGCAAAAATTAATTTTTGTTTGTATTTTTAGGGAAGGGTCTACAGGGTATTCAGGGTCTCACCACTGTATAGGACTAATAGTGATCCGCCTGTACGCAGCCTTCCAAGAGCTGAGATTATAGGTGTGCGCCACCACGCAGAGTCTCAATGCACCCGGGGAGGTGAGGCCGGTACTGCAGGCCTGGGAATCAAACCCCTAGCCCCTGCGCTTGCTTGCAGATGCTTCAATCCACTGAGCTATTTGGCTGGCACTCAATAAATGGATAAATAAAAAAATTTTGAGACACTAAATCAAAATGCTTCAATAGGCTGAATGAACACCACTTTCAAATTTCTATTTCAACACAAAGCAAGGTTAACATAAATACATGACAATAGAGTACAAACAGAGAATGCAATGCAGTAGCACATGTGTATCTTCCAACATGACACCTCAAAACCTGAGGAGATGGCCTGTTCTTAAAGTGATGGAGCAGTAAGGTGAGGTTCTCAAGAGAATACGAACGTGAGGTAGAATTTTAATTTCCAAATATTAGTGACAGAAATTTCTTTATCTTATTTTATTTTATTTTATTGAAGAACAAATAGCAATGAGATCATTTCAAATCAAATTAGTAGGACAGATTCAACAATTAAAACATTGCACATTGTTTACATAGTGGCTTTTTATTGTACAAGGTGTATACATGATGTCTCTGTACTATTACAACAGATGCCTCTGATCAATGAATTAAGAGAATGTAGCTGTATATCTATCTTTCTTTTAAAAGTGGAATTATAGTACAGTTTCAATAATTAATAATTTCTACATTGTTATCTTCCTAGTGGTTATACATAGTACAAGAAACAGACAGGATATCCTGTCCACATACTATCTGCAAATCTTTCTTCTCATAGAATTACGTAAATGTACTGCATTTTTATTCTAACTGTACTGTTTATACAAACACAGAATGGTTCCTCTTTTGTATCCCCTTCTTTTTCTTTAGTCCTGTCAAAGAAGAGTATTCTATTGTCATTCAATTATTATAGGTGCTTGAGTTCAGCAAAACAATCCAACACAGTCCAGTAGTTCACAATAATAGTGGGTTATCTGAAGAAGTTGTTGACTAGAGCCATTTACAGCTCAGCTTATTATTATAGCTTTATTTTATATACCACATTTTTATACTTTTCTGTTGGATGGCTAAGACTGAGATAAAGCAAGACCTATGTAACAAAAAAATGAAACTTTTGTATCAGATGAGGTCAGTCAAGTCCCCTCTGGGTTTATCCTGTAACTCTGTACCTCACTCTGTAGATCCTTTGTCAGTGTCAGCCATGTGGATGAATCATGGCCATTGCTTGACCACTTTGCTCTCTGTGAAAACTTGAGAGAAAGTTTTCTCTCCATGAGACTCTCCTTAGGCACACTATAGATCATTTATCACACTCCTCTGTGGCTTCATAATCTCCTTGATCAGAAAATTTGGGGCACAACTGAGTTTCATGATGTTACAGTATAGGTTCTCTTATATCCTAAGGCTTCACGGACCTTGAAAGGCTAGGACCAAAATGTTCATGACCTTGCAGCCCTTCCATTTCTCCAATTTATGATCTGCAAACTTAGCTTGTTAACTGTCCAGAAGAGAACATGATTATTACCCTGTGACATATGCAGTTCAGTTTGCCCTATCTGACTAAATTCTTTTTAGTTGTTGTTACATCTTTCTCTTTCTATTTCTCCTTTTGATTTCTTATATTAGAGAGTCTATGCAATATTTATACATGTGTGTCTGGTTTATTTCACCTGTGAGTATATCTTCAAGTGGCATCCACTTCAATATAAATGCTTCAAGTTTATCATTCTTTATAGCTGAGTAATACTCCATTGTATAGAAATATATCTTTTTCAAACATTCATCATGTGACAGGCATCTTGGTTGTTTCCAAGATTTTGCTATTACAAATTGTGCAGCTATACACATAGATACACATATATCACTATGATATCATGTTCTCAGTTCCTCTGGGCCAATTCCCAGTCGGGAGATAGCCGGCTTGAATGGGATTTCCAGTCCTAGTTTTGTGAGGAGCCTCCACACTGATCTCCACAGTGGTTGCACCAGTATGGAAAAGTGTTCCTTTTCCCCTACATCCTCTCCAACATTTGTTGTTGTTTGATTCATTATGATGGCCATTTTTTCTGGAGTGGGATAGTATCTCAGTGTTGTTTTAACTTGTATTTCATGGATGGCTAGTGATGTGCAGCATTTTTTCATATATTTATTCGCTTCTTTAATTTTATCTTCTGAGAAATGTGTATATATCTCAGATGCCCATTTCGGGATTGGGTCTTTAAATTTGAGGGCCCTAATGTATCTTAGTTCTTTATAAATTCTAGAGAGCAGACCCTGCTTTTTTCTGAGGTGCTCAGCCATGTAATATTGTCTTCTATCCTTTGACTACAAGCCTATGAATGTCTTTTGAGTCAAGTGTGTTTCTTATATACAGCATATTATTGGATTTTGTTTCCTAATCTAGTGTGCCAGTGTATTGCTCTTAATTGGTGAATTGAGTCCATTTACATTGATGGTTATAATTGAAATGTGTTGACTTATTATTATTCATGATATTTACCTGCTATTATTTACTCCTTTTTGTCCTGTGTTTAATTGTTTGCCCTACTTAGTGGGTTCGTTCTGTTCTCATTCATGAAGTTCTGGTCATTGTGGTCTCTCTCTAGAACATCTTTCAGGAGCCTGTATAGGGATAACTTTGCCATTATGAAATTCTTTAGTTGTTCTTTGTCGTGGAAGTATTTCACTTCTCCATCAAACTTGAAAGACAGTTTTGCAGGATATAGTAGTCTGGACTGGAATTTGTTTTCATAGAGTACTTGAAGAACTCTGCTCCATGCTATCCTTGCCTTCATGGTTTGTGTAGAGATATTGGCTATAATTCTGATGGATTTTCCTTTGAATGTGATCTGCTTTTTTTCTGGAGCAACTTTCAGTATATTATTGTTCTGTTGAATTTCTGGGATCTTGAATATTATGTCTCGGTGTGTTTTTAGTTAGCTTGAAGTTATTTGGCATTCTACATGCTTCGGTAATCTGAATGTTGGACTGTTTCCTCATGTTTTGGGAAGTTTTCTGCTATTATTTCTGCCCATATTCTTTGTATATCATTTGCGTTGACTCCTTCTTTCTCATTGATGCCTATTAATCTCACATTGTTCATATTGGCATCATCTTTCAGGTGACGAATTATTTTTTCCTGCATCCTCATTGTTTTTAAGAGATCCTTTCTCACCTTTTCACCAGCTGCACCAGTGTCTTCAAGATCTGAAACTCTGTCTTCACTATCACTCAAATGGTTTTGTAGACTTGTGATTGAGATTTTAAGTTCTTCTATATCTCATTGACTCTGCTTCATATGATCTATTCTTTCCTGTATTGCTCATTCAAGGAATCCATCATATTTCTAATCTCCTATAATTTTTTTTATCAATGTCTTCTTTAGAGATAGCTCTTAATTCTTTTACTGCAGTTGTTTTCCAAATTGGGTTTCCTCCATGTATTTCTGTAATTGCTTCTCCACTTTAGATGCTATGACTTCAAAGATTTATTTTTTATTTCAGAAATTATTTCTGCTCTGAGTTCCTCTTTACCTTTGCGCTGCTATTTCTTTGCTTATGACGCGGTTAATTTATATATTTCATCCGGAGTGTTCTCTGCACTTGTTTTGGGTGGGCATCAGGGTTTCATGACATGTTTCTTGATTTGACTCATTACTTCAGATGCTATGTATTCAAGTTTGTTTTCTTTTTATTTCAGGTGTTAATTCTGGTATGAGTTCTTCTATACCTTTCTGCTATTGTTTCTTTGCTTCTGCCTCTGTTAATTCATTCATTTTAGCTGAGCTAGTTTCCTCTGCACTCATTATTGGTGGGCTAGAGGCCTGAGATTGCATTTTGCTCCTTGCCTTTGTCATTTTGTATAACACTGACCTCTGACCTTTGGTGTAGGGCTTTGGTGCAGTTACAACCTTAGCACGTAATGAGATGCAGGTGTCAATCTATTAAGTTTGAGGTTATTCAGTTATGCCTGGCCTGGATCTAGCTGTTGTGTTCAGTTCCTTTTTGCTGCAGCCCTTCTGGCACAACTGTGAGCTTGTGGTTCCCCTCTGCTGTGTCCTTGGCCCAGGAAGCACAGGGGAGCGCCAAAGCTCTCCCACATACTCACTCAGCTGTGCTGGGCTTGAACAGGGGAAGAAGAGTCACAAAACTCACTCACTCAGCAAGCATGGGGTCAGGGCCTCTGGGGAATTGAAGGGCAGGGTGGCCTAGTGTGGATCAGGATGAGAAAGTCCAAAAATTTCTTTTCAAAATATTATTAATAATTTTAAATGATTATAAACTTGCAGGATGAAAACTCTAGGTGAATGTAGTAATACTATTTTATAGGCTGGGGAGATAGCTCAATAGAATAAGCACTTGCCTGGCAAGCCCAAAGTTCTGAGTTCAATTCCCATTACTGAAAAAAAAAAAAAACCCTAATAGTTTTATGTTTATAGTGAGGTATAATCTGTATTTTGTAGCTTATGTAAACACCAAATTTCTTTAATACTTTCATTTGGAGTATAAAATAATGCTTACATTTGAATTATATGTTTAGAAATTAACAGATTACATTGTAGCTTTCATTGTCAGATTGTCCTGTCAGTAATTTTATAGATACAACTGTTAAAATAAATTTAAGAACTGAGCATTTTATAAGACTTTTCATAAACAAAATATTCTTATGAAATGAACAGAAAAAGATCTGGAGAGAGTACCATGATAAAATAATTTATCAAATTTTGGATTATCAGGCTGGCCAAGTAGCTCAGCAGAATAAAGCACGTGCGTATGCAGACACAGTGGTTGGGGATTTGATCCCTTGTCTGCTGTTCTGGCTCCATCCCTGGGGTGTGCTGAGAGAGCAATTGAGACTTGCCATAGTAGCACACACCTGTAAATACAGCGCTTGGGAGGCTGCAAACAGGAGGATCACTACAAGTCCCATCTGTGTAGTGAGAATCTTTAGACCCTGTACTAAATACATAAGCAGAAAAAAAATGGGATAAGCAGATGAGCTGTTCTAGTTGATTTGCAGAACTGCCAAGCATTTCTATTCCAAAACTACAAACACGTAAATCAAAAAATGTTATGATTCTTAGATTACTGTGTCAGAACATTTTGTAATCCATAAGCTTTGACCTTTCCTAGAGTCCATTAAAATGATGTTAAATTATTAAAATGACCTCCTATAGAATTTATTCATGTTTTCCAAATAGCAGCCTTGAAATTTTGTTATAAAGTATCACATATTAATGGGAAATGACCTAATAAAAAATTAAAGCTTAGTAATAATTAAAACAAGGGGTATGAGAATCATACTATATTACAGTATGATTAAGTATATATAGATATATTACTTAATATAACTATATTACAGTATATATTAAGTAATATACTCATATCCTGATAGTGATATTTTTATAGACAGAATAGAACTTTGTACAAATTTTTATGGCTAGTTAAAAATGTGGTATTTCTAATTCATTGGAATCCAATTTGATATATTCTTTGTTACAGCAATATGTCTGTTCACAAAGACAAGAACTTTAGCAATAATACTAAGTAGATTTTTTAGGTAACTACAATTTAACCAGTATTTATTGATATTTACTTTGATGTGTAAAAGACAAATTCTAACTAAAGTTTCTTATGTGAATGCATACAATATGAACTTCAAGAAAGCACAACTGAAATTATCAGTGAGTTGTGTTAGCACACTCTTGTAATCTCAGAACTCAGGTCAGGAGTAAGGAGGGCTGGAATTTTGAGTTTACCTTGGGCAATTTAGCAAAATAACAGATTCTTCTTTAAAAAAATGAGAAATTGATTGAGATTGCTATGAAGTTTGGAGGGCCCAGGTCAATGTGCAGTGCTGAAAAATAAAGAAAGTTAAAAAATGGGTTTGGGGATGTAGCTTAAATTTAGAATACACCTGGACTCAATCCCATAAGAAAGTGTGTGTGTTTGTGTGTTTGTTTGTGTGTGTGTGTGTGTGTGCATGAGAGAGAGAGAGAGAGAGAGAGAGAGAGAGAGAGAGATGAAAATAATTTTGTGTCCTGTATCCATACTAGGCTGGGCTCAAACTTGTAATTTTTCTACTGTGGACTCTAGAGTACTATGATTTTAGACCTATGCTATCTTAATCAGTTGAAGATGTTTTAAAAAGGTATCTTTCCCTGACTTCTACATTTTACCCTGAGTTTGCACTTAAGTCAGCTTTATATTAAATTATATTGTCAGATGATTTAAGGAGAAAGTACAGTTTTCTACTGTGTCTTCCTCTGACACAAATACAGCTTCCTTCCCACCATCAGTATGGACATTTTTTTTAGAAACAAAATACAGCATTAGTTTAACTGTGAGTTTCCCACTGTACCTCATGCTATTTGGGTTCTGAAAATCTATCTTCACAGTACCACAAGGAAATCTTCATGCAATAGAGGATTGGTACAATAGAACATCACCATTCAATTGACCAAGAGGTAAGGATAATTTTGAGAAGAAGAATCAATCAAACTGTACTTCATTGGATTATATACAATCAAATGATTATATCTCTCACTGCAGTGCAGCATCTGTAGGAGCCTTGATCTTCTGTTTTTCTGCAACTATTCAGGCTGCTCTGCATGTAGTGGAAAAGTTTTCCAACGCACTAAATATTGTGGACTGCTGGACTGTGTTGGACTGTTTCACTGAATTCAAGCACCTATAATAATTGAAAGACAATAGAATACCCATCTTTGACAGGACTAAACAAAAAAAAAGGGGGAGATATAAAGGAAGAACCATTCTGTGTTTGCATAAACTGTACAGTTAGGATAAATATGCAGCTACTTTCATGTAATTGTATGAGAAGGAAGATTTGCACTAATAGTGTTTGGACAGGATATCCAGTCAGTATCTTGTAACATGGACAACCACTAGGAAGTTAACAATGTAAAAATATTAATTATTGAAACTGTACTATAATTCTGCTTTTTTAAAGAAAGATAGGTATACAGCTATGTTCTCTTAATTCATTGGTTAGAGGCATCTGCTGCAATAGTGTTTGTAAATAGAAAATCATGTCTGCACCTTGTACAACAAAAAAACACTACGAAAACAATATGCAATATATTAATTATTGAATCTGTCCTACTAATTTGATTTGAAATTGTCTCATTGTTACTTGTTCTTCAATAAAATTAAAAAGAAAAAGTTTTCCAGAGGGCATAACCATCCATGAAGGGAGAGGGCTTCTGAACATAAATCTGGCCACAGTGTCTGAGTTATTAGAGCCACTTTGGAGAATTCTTTAGAAAATCAGTCACCACTGCAGAACATTTTAGTGACACAGAACTAGTTGCAAAAGTAGCTTATTCAGGGCCAGCAAGATAGCTCTGCAGCATAAACGCCTGCTGGTGCAAGTGCAAGGACCAGGGTTTGATTCCCTGCAGCACATGCTGGGCCGGCCCAGCCCCTGGGTGCACTGAGCCAGCCACTGAGACCAGAAGTGGTGGCACACACCTACTGAGCTGCCACCAGTGAGGCCCTGTACCAAATAAATAAATAATTAAAATAAATTATCCATGTGACATACTCAGCTACTAAAAATGATAGGATATAAGCACCCTGTGGGCAGTCCATGCAGCAATCTCCTTTAGGGTGGTGCAGAAAACACTGCTTCTCAAAAATAGGGTGTTAACTAGACAAGCTGGCTGCTCAGTGTCTCAGCATATCCCACTGTGACTTTAATTCACAGCACATAGGAGTTTAAAGTTTTCTCAAACATAATTTTAAGGTCACTATCGTTTGTGAGCTCAGCCAGTTGAGCCTCTCCTAGTCAGAACCCAGTTGATTCACCCAGATGCCCGCTATTATTTGTGATCTTCAGATTGAACTTTTTCAGCAGAGTCAGAGCTGTTTCACTTGAATGAGTCACCAATAGGTCCTGAATGCTTTCCTTCCTGTTTTGTTTTTGTTTTGTTTGGGTGATAGGGTAGCAATGCTCAATGTCTTTTGAAAGTTGATATAAAGAACATTCTGGCTCAGTCTCTCAAAATTTCTGCCAACTGTGATTCAGGCCCAACATTCCAGTATTCACTATTAGCCTATCATTTCATTTTATAAAATGTATGTAGTACAGGGCCTATAGGTTCTCACCACACAGATCAGACTCATAGTGATCCTCCTGTTTTCAACCTCCCAAGTGCTGGGATTACATGTGAGAGCCACCATGCCCAGTCTCAGTCACCCTCTCAGCACACCCCAGGGGCAGGGCCAGTGCAGCACACTGGGGATCTAACCCCAGTACCTGTTCCTGCCTAAGCAGACGCTTTGTCCTGATGAGCTGTCTGGCTGGCCCTCACCCTGACATTGCAGTTTGACAGCAAATCCATCCACTTTGCCTGATGATTTGAACACAGTTGTCACTGTCTCTTGAAATGACAGACTTATTTCACTGAGCAATTTGAATACATCACAGGAATAAGCAAGTTTTGCAATGAATTCTGTGCCACTAAACTGTTCTTCAGTGGCAACTGATTTCCTAAGGCAATCTCCACTGTATCTCTCATAACTCACTGTGGCCAGAATGTGCTCAGAAGCCCTCTCCCTTTGATGACAGGCTATGTACTCAGCATCCATCTCCCTCCAGACTTGTGTGAACAGACAAGCAATAAGAGCATGTGCTTGGAGGTCACTGAGAATTTCAGTCACATCCTGCATACTGTTATTGAGTTCAGGCAACTCCTTTTTACTATTGAGGCTTTCTAAGTAGTAAATGACAAATTACACAGACTCAAATTCAAAAAGCAGCTTTGAGACCCTAGTAATGAACCCAGAAATTCATATAGTCATGGAAGCTACCATGCTCCCATTTACAGGAACCCAAAATGACCATATGCATTACCCTGTGCAAGAAATAGCTATGCATCTGTGGCATGGGTTGGCAACACAAGGGCATGTACCATTGTCATGCATGCACATTCCTTCCAGAAACACTCACAAGAACAAATAGTGTTGTTTTAGTGCCAGCACCAGTAGAATCATCAATCTGGATTGCATGCCACAGTGACTCATTAATCCTCTCTTTCAGCTGTGCCCCAGTAACCTCTTCAATTTCATCAATTTGTCTGGCTAAAATGCTGGCCCAAAGAGTATCACGTTTTGAACTGCAGCCTTTCCTCAAAGTTTGCATTCAGTGTTCTTCGCAGCCAGCAGATCAATTATACAGCAATAATAAATGGCTTTTCAGCCCTGGCACTGTCATTAATCACTAATAATAATAAAAATGGCCTCAGAACAGACCATATTAAAAGAGGGACTTACTAAATTGCTTATTCACTAGTTTTGCTTTGTTGTGTATTTGTTTGTTTTGAAACACTCCACATGATTGTCCCTTAGAGTTGTTTCTTGGTCCCTGTGTGATGAAGGAGTTTGGAAGAGTTCACAGCTTTAGCAGCTATTTACTCATCACCCATATATAAAGTGGGCTAAAGGAATGTGAATCACTGATTGTAAGAACTCATAATGTAAGAAGGTCACTTAACATTTTCCTTTAATCTTTCATTTACTTATATATTTGGTACAGGGTGTTTCTCCACAGTTCAGACTCATAGTGATTCTCCTGTCTCAGCATCCCCAGTGCTGGGATTACAGGCATGCACCACCACACCTGGTCTTGGTGGCAGGCTTGAAGCACCTAGGACAGGGATGGCATAGGCACCGAGGGCAGGGCTGGCATGGCATGCAGTACTGGAGGGTCAAGCCTTGTCCCCTGTGTTTGCTTAGGTGATATCTTAGACTGCTGAGCTATCTCACAGGCCCCAACATTTTCTTTTAAATGCAGTTTTATTTATTTTTCAGGCTTAGCATGTTTTCTGTCTCATCTTTGAATATTTTCCCCTTTCAAAGAAAGTCTCTGCTAATGCTCATTCTTTACTTATTTGGCGAGAGTTCACTTGTGAGCTGAGCAAAACTGATTGAGACAGGAGATGATACAGTAAAGAGGCACTGTCAGAAGTGATAAATGGGCAGGCACGGAGAGACAAAAATAAGTGGCAGATTCTGGTTTGCAGTATGAAGTAGACTTTAGCTCTACAATTGAAGCATATTACTCACCTGCCTGCAAAATCCTGTCACTGATGCAGCTTTGCCAATTCTCTATCACTGACAGAGCCTTGATCAGAGTTTGCAGGTGAGTCACTTTTATGGGCTTTGCTCTGTCAAACCTCCCTGGTAGTGACAACCTGGATTTGCATCCGCTCTCCAGTGCTAGCAGCACTGGCTCTGCTCCATTTCAGATGAGGAGTACCTGCCTTACGGAGGGGATTAAATACCTGACACCTATAATTCAAAGAAGGAGAAGTTCATTTGGTAATATTATGGAATTTCCAGTCTTTGCTTGGTCAGAAGCATAGTGGAAGGCCCAGAGTGGTGGAAAGATGTTCGCCTCATGACAGCAAAGAAGGGGAAAGTGAAGGGAAAAGACATCAAGTGGGCCACGCCTTAACAGGCCACCTGCCCACTGGACAACCTCTCCCAGGCAGTCAGCTGTAATCCCCCATAATCTAATCCCCTTCCTAAAGCTCCATCTTTTGAAATACATGAGGCTTTAGGGGTACATCTAGATCTAAACTATAACAAAGCATTTGATTCTCAAAAAGAACACATGACTGTCTCTCATATGCAGTTCATTATAGGGTTTCCAGTGCTGCAGGAGCTAAATATAGCTGCTGACTCAGCAGAAGGCGGGTCTCAGTGAATAGTTTTATATAGAAACTAAGTTTACCTGGCATAAACTGGCCTGCCATTCACCTCCTGCCCCATGGCCCAGGGCCTAACATCTCATGGACAGATACAGGACCATGGCCATTGGTTGTATACTCATGTCATATAAACCCAGCACCCTACAGTTGTTCTCTTCTTAATCTATCACCCACACCTGCTCTTAGAAACCACTAATCTTTACATGAATTCCAACGTGCCATCTTTTCTAGAATACCTGATACTTAGGATTGCATAATTACAGCATTTAGAAGATGAATTTCTTCCCTTTGCATTGTGCATTTCTTCTCCAGGCAATTGTTCTAAGTATTGATAACATTCTGTGTGCTGAATGTAGCATAATTTATTAGTATATTCAGTGAGAAGTCATCTTGGTTGTTTTTAGCTTTTGGAAAATTTGGATAGAGTTGCTACAATCAATCATTCAGATTCTTTGCATGATTCTAAGTCACAACTTTTGGAAGTAGACATCAAGGAGTTTGGTTGCTGGGTCCTATTATAAGAATGTATGTGGTTTGATAAGAAACTACCACTTGCCTTCTAATGTGACTGCTCATTATGAGTTTCCATTAATGATATGAAGTAGTTCCTTCTTTTTCATCACGACCTGCCTTTGGCCCAGTCAGTGTTTCAGGACTGAGCCATTCTAATGCAGATACTGTGGTACCACATTCAGAAATTCTTTTGGAAATTGTCTCTCACATACTCATATTAAGTTTTTTAAACCTTCAAATAGAAGTCTAAAATGCAGTCAAACGTTAAGTCTTTCTGGATTTATTTTCCATTTTCCATTATCTTATTTCCTAATTTTCCTATTATTTCAAAGTTTTTCTCAAAACTTCAGGCTCTTTTAAAACTTATAACCATGGCTCACAAACAAGTTTCCTAAACACTGCATCTGCCCTATAATTTACTTTCCATTTACAAATATTATGGGGCGTTTCAGGTTGAAAAGTTCCACGATTTATTGAGTAATACTGCCTACTTAGAGCTATTCAACTGGGTAATAGAAATGTCGGGCACCTAAACGTATAAAAGAAGATCAACTAATGCTGACACTGTCAGATGTGATGCCAGTACTCAGGCAAATCTTCCTTCCAGTCCATAAATGAAGAAATTTCATCTTTAACAGCTGCTTTTATTTCTCTTTATATTCCAGTTCCCTAATCTTTTGCAATAAAACCTGACCCCTATATAAGTCTTCTTGATGACTATTTTTTAACATGTGTGAATATAGTAACATTCTAATTTTAGGATAATAGACTAAGTTAGAGGATTCTGGCCTGTTGTAGAATTTACTATCTAAATGTCTGTCTGTCTGTCTGTCTGTCTATCTATCTATCTATCTATCTATCTATCTATCTATCTCTCTCTCTCTATCTATCTCTCTATCTACCTACCTACTTACCTACATATCTATTCTGATTTTGAAAATTTTATTTATTTGAAATAGATTTTTTATTTAGAATAGGGTCTGAGGGGCTGGGAAGATGACTCAGTGGAATAAGTGCCTCCCTGGCATATGCAAGGGTCTGAGTTTAATTCCCAGTCCCTCCCCCAAAAAATAGAATAGAGTGTGAAGGGTCTCACTACGCAGACCGGACTTGTAGTGATCCTTCTGTTTACAGTCAAGTACTGGGATTATAGGCACATGTCACTACGCCCAGTCTCAGTAGCTATCTCAACATGCCCTGGGGAGTGGAGCCAGCGTGTCAGTCCTGGTGGTCGAACTCCCAGCCCCTGACTCTGCCTAAGCAAGTGTTTTGATCTGCTGAGCTATTTGGCCGGCCCTGCAATAGAAATTCTGAATTGACAGCAAAGTTGAGCACTTGTTAGGAAGGCAGACATGTTTATTTCTGGTGGTACTGAGACAGGCTCTGGCTATGTCATCTAGGCTAGTCTTGAACTCGTGGTCTTGTGTGATCTTCCCACTGCAGCTCTCCTGGTAACTGGATTTATAGGCTTGTGCCAACACGCCAGCTCCCGATAAGTATGTATAAACATTACTTTGTGACTGAAGGCCATTGCCTCAGAAACAAAACTTGTTCCAGAAGCATGAATTAAGAATTAAGGTGTGTTATATACAAAGACCAACTCCTCAGGTAAATGCCATCATGATATAAGGGAATGAAATTCCCAAACTCCAAGATACCTGGGGTGAGTTCATGTTCTCTAAAACCAAGGAATGAATTTTAGGGATGATTATGGTTAAGAGCAGAATAAATTTATTGGGGTAAAGAAAGCTTCTGTTCAATAACTTCTGTTCAAGAGAGGGACAGAAAGGACCTGAATGTGTTGGTAAGGACCCGATCTTCTCCAGGGATTTTTATAGGCAAGTCCAGGAGATGAGGCAGGTCCAAGGAGCGAAACATGGAAACTTCTCTGGGTTGGCATGAGGTTGGATGTAACTATGATCAATCAATAAGATTATGAGCATAGTTGCTCAGATAAAATTGATCAAATCAGTATCAAATTGGGAAACAACTGACTTAGCAAGTGGGCATAAGTGTAGAACAGGGGCTTTGTCTATAGGGAGTTGGTGTAGTGATTCCTCTGGCTTTTTCAAGGTTATTGATACCTATTTAGAATATCAGTCCCCCTTGTCTATCCTTAAGGCAGTCTGTGGCTACTATTTGTTTACCCTTTGGCTTGAGGTCTGGCCACAGCTGGAGTGTCTCTCCCACACATGCAAGGTATCCAGCCTTCCATACGGGGACCTTTGAAAGCCCAGTCCTGTTTAACTGCTTATAATATTTCTATCCAGCTCAGCTGCCTACAGCAATCCCATACGGCAAACATTTATTAATGGAATTAAAATTAAAATCAAATTATAATTCACTCAATACGGAGAGAGAACAACAGTGTGATTACTGCTGTAGTAAAATGATAAGTGTAGTCGCAGATATCACAGTACCATCATTTCACAATCTGGAATCTTAATGCACAGAGCAGGAAATAACAAATTCTCAGCAAAATAATGAATAAAAACGTGAATATTAAAGTGCAATGGGTCAATAATACATAAAGTTTAATGGACACGACGTAGAAAATCACCTATTTCCCCTCTACAGAGATAAGGAAGTGAGTCGTTCCATGGAAGATTCTTTCCTGTGTAGTCAAAATATCAGTCATTTTCAGACCAAAAAAATTCTTAAAATTTCTAGAGCATTTCCAAATTGACCTTGTGGAAACACTGAATTTCACTCAGAGTCCCAAGGTGACTGTTTCAATATTAAGAGAAATGTACGAGTCAGTAGGAGTGGTGGTTGTAAAGCAACAATATCTTCAGAAGCTATCTAAAGTTTCAGAAATTTCCTGGGATCATCAACTTCACCAAAGCAACCAAGGAAATAGAAGTTTTTCAGCTATACTCAAAATGAATATATGTGCGCAAAGGTCGTAGTTTGGCAACTCCTGATACAGAAAGCAAAATACATAAGCAAAGAACAAAACTTACAAAAGTTCATAATGCTTTGTAAGACTGTAAAAATTAACATGTGACAAGCTTTTAGCCCATGAGCCTATGGAACCATCTTGGGGGACAACCTTCTTAGATCTATGGCTTCTTAATGTCACTTTCTATTAAACACTCAAAAAGAAAAGAGACCAAGGTAAACAGGGAATAGCTAAGGTATCACTACTGAAAGGCATGTATTTATCAAAGATAAGGAGATATTTGTACTTGATGGAAAAAATACAAAATATGAAGTATACAATAATATGCACCAGTATGTGCATTCTGAAGTGGAAAGGTGTAGTACCTCACCTCCTGGGATTGTTCTCAGCTGATACAGCTTAACTGTGGCATCTCTTTGAGGACAGCCTGAGCAGAGAAAGCTACTTTTCTCAAGGTCATGACCCGTTCCCTGAAAAGGTCTTTCTGGTGACCCTTTCCCCAAAGGCAAGGGTGGGATCAGACCCATCACAGTTTAAGATAGCTCTGCTGTGCTGTTCTGGTTTGGGGGATCCTGGTGTATTCAGCTGAGACCTTAAGTTCAATTTAAGATCAACTGCACTTGTTAATCTTCTTCATGCATCCTGTGTTCCTTCCTTCCTTGTTTTCTCTGGATGTTCCTCCTAAGAGCATGCTCAGAAATATCCTGCATGATCAGTTATAGCTTGCATCAGCTTTCAGGACAAACAAAACTGAATATAATAGGGTCATTGATAATCAAGAAGAAACTTAAGGTGAGATATTGGGGTTAAATCACCTGCTGCATCAACAGCAATGGAAACACATTGTTTGAAGTTGCCAAAAGATACACAGCTTCTTTTAAAAAGTAGTTTGGGGGCAGAGGATATAGCTCAGTGGCATTGCACCTGGTAAGTGCAAGTTTGTAAGTTTGATTCCTGGCACAAAACAAAACAAGAAAACAAAGCAGTTCTGTAATTGACAATATTGGTAGAAACTGGTAGAACATTCTTATAGAATGAGCAGAATGTTCGTCATAGACATGACACTGAATGAATAGTGATGATGAGGAGAATGGAATAGGATGATTACTGCTAAACAACTAATAATCCTGAAAAAAATAAGAATGGGAGGGCTGGGGAGATAGCTGCCAATCTAAGAGCCTGCCTGAAAAGCACAAGGACCTGGGTTAGATCCCTGGTACAGCGTGCTGTACCAGCCCCATATCCACAGCTGTTCTGGCCACCAAAACTGGGTGTGATGTTGCACACCTGTATTCCCAGCACTGAGGAGGCTAAGAGAAGAGAATCACTACAAGTTTGAGCTGTGCAGTAAGATCTTGTACCAAATAAACAAATAAATAAAAGATTATTTGAAAACTAAAAGAAAAAGTATAGGAAAAAAGACTTACTGATTTAAAATGTAGTGTAATTCTGCTATTAGATGTTAATAACTAAAAGGAATTTTATCTTCATCTACTTTTTATAATTGAAATAATCAGATTAACTTCAGTATTTTTAAAAATTCTTTCAATAACTGAGTATATAGAAGACCATATGAGTCAAAATGGTGAATTGATCCAATGGCCTCAGTTATGGCAGATAAGTGCGGTACTACTAAGCAGTATCCCTGCCCCCACCATATATGAAATTTGTTGGCAGATATTAAATACTTCCTCATCTGGTTAATCAGTATGTGGAGATCAGCATGAATTCAAATTAAATGTTTCAAAAATGAAAAGAGGCTGATTTTTCCATTGCAAATAATATATATGTGGGATGAGCCCATTAAAGTGAGGTTGTTCATATCCCTTTGCAAGGCCTATCTCCATAAATTCCATTGAGTGGTTTTAAGACTAGGTAAAATGTGGGAAACACTTCCAGGGTAAAGACACTCCTGACACAATGACAATGTTATTACTGTAAACAGAGCCAATCAGGAGAGTGTTATCTTAGACCAATCAGAAACTTGCTGTTTTGCATCCTCCATGTGGACCTGGTTCTGTGCAGAGTATCAACGTGAATAAGCCTTTTTCGGTCTTTCATATGCACACAGCCCACCAAAATATATCAGTTTTAATCCTTAATTTTCATTTAACCAGAAGCTCAATGAGTATTTTGATAGGACAACTTACACATGCCGCAATGCTAAGTGGTAATTTTATAGGTTGGCATTTTCAATGCTTTATCTACATAAAGAAGAGATGATGCAAAAATTTCAGATGCAGAAGACCTGCTCCTCTTCTCTTCAGGCCACTGTGCGTTCTCTCACTGACCTTCTTTCTCATCTATACTCACCCCTCTTTTCAGCCTTCTACAAATGTACACTTCCACTGCCCTTTCTCCATATCTCATCTAATTTTTTGGAACAACAGGGGCCTGAGGAGAAGCCCCAGGGTATTCTCCATGTTATAATAACCTTAAAAAGATGCAGGAAGAACTCTAACCAGCTTTCATTGCTGGAATCTGCTGTTGAGTAATAATAACTGTACAAAAGGACAAAAAGTTCACCTGGAAATTTGTCCTCTATTTCTACTGTAAAGGTGATAGAATAACTTATGTTAGGGTCAAAGGTATCACTCTTTGGAGGGCATTGATAGAATCTGGGGTATGAGAACGAGGGAGTGGGGGAAAAACTGGTCTTAATGAAAAGACAAAAGAGACACAACTCCGAGCTTCAGGAGCATGGCCCCTGATAATGGTCACATCTAAAGCTGAGGCGTAAGATGAGCAAGAGAGAGTGAGGTCCTTCTATTGCCTTCCTTTGACAAGCTTTGAACAATAAGCCATAAGTGGTAAATCCTGAGTGTGCAGGAAAACAAGAAGAAAGGGCAGGATTTAAAAATATATACACATGGAAAAAATAAATTTACACTTTATCAGGAATATATTTGAAGAACTAATCTTCACTGTAAACAATGCAGTTGCAGAAATATGGATCTGTGGTTCACTAGGGGTTATGCATCAAAATGAACAAAATCAAAAAGCAAACTTCTCATTCACTCAAGTGCTCATTGAATTAACCAAATGTCTGGTACTCTTACCTTAAGAGAAGAAGTATGCGTGCATCCAGGCATAAAGCTCTTCCTTCAGTGTCTTTTGTTCCACATTAAATGTCCAGCTTTTAATAGAGAAGTAATGAAAACATGAAGAAGTAATGAAAAAGTCTGAAAGCAAGATGCAAAGTAATACTCAGAAGTACAAACATGATGTTGACTATGATATGGAAAACAATTGATATAAAATTTAAAATAATTATGATCCTGGTAATGATTCTAATGGAATCATTGCCATTTAATGGAATAAGTGGCAGATATGATAGAAATTTTGACTACAAAGATAAGTAATAAAATAAAAACTTAATAAAAATATTACAAAAATAACAGAAGACGAATGCCTTGGACAAAAACTTCCAGTAGACTCAACATATTTAAGGCAAGAATCAATGAACATAAAAACGCATGTGTAATGGTTACTCTTGCTGAATCACAAGGCAGAAAAAGAACAAGATGAAGAAAGGTGAAAAACTCTACCGAGAGCCAGGAGCCAATGCAAAGCACTTAATACATGTATAAGCGTCCACAAAAGAGGAGAAGAAATAATTCAAGCCAGAGTAGATGAAGATTTTCCAGAATTGTTAATGAAGAGCAAATCACTGATCCAATGAGGCAGAGACCATCTAGCAAGGTAAGTCATTTCGCCAGTAAAAAAGACACCTACAGACACCCTCTTTAATTTTCTACAGACTAAGTAAGATGTCCTTAAGGACTCTAGACACCACAAACAATATAAAGAAGAAATTTAAGAGAAATACAGAAGACTTCTGCTCTGGAACATCTAAGTCAGAGGCGGGGTAATGTCACTTATAAACCGAGGAGAGGCTAAAAAGAACTCGCCTAACCGCCACCTTCAATCCTGGGCCTATCAATATACAAAAGGGCCAAGGAATGGAAAGGATGGAAAAGCTGGACCATGCAAGAAGAAGGCAGGAAGTGGCTAGAAGGACTACGTTAACCTTACAAGACAGGATTTAAGTAAATAGTTATGTAGACAAAGAAAGATATCACAGATAGTAAGAAAATGCCTGTTATCATGAAGGTATTAAAATTGCATAAACATGTTCACACAGCTCAAAGATAAAGGAAGTAACAATGAATTCATGGAAAAAGAGCCACACAAACATTAATACCAGACAACATAGTTACCCGCTGTCAGTGCTGCATACTTTGGCTAGAAAGAATAAATAAATTTTTTAGGAAATGTACAGGACCTGTAAAGAGGAATGAATGGAATAATGAGATCAGCCTTAGAAGCACTTGTAAAACCATCCTAGAGTGCTCAGGCAGCTGTTTGGATCATGCCACAGTTACACACGAAAAGCCGAGGGGAAACAAGAGTGGCTTGTAGCGGGGTGTGTGTGTGTGTGTTGCACTGTTGTGGTGGTGATTGGTGAAGAACGAAGAACTGAATTTATCCGAAGCCTCATTTTGTAAGTATTTTGGCTTGAGATGTCCATTTATGCCTGGAGGAACTACCTTGGCGTCCATCGCAATGGGAAGTTTCCATTGGGTGTACTGACTGGCTGCATGGTTGATACTCTTTTAAGGGGGAACTCTCTTGCCTCTCTCTATACCTTCCAGAGTTTCTACTGGCTTCATCTTCCAGGTGACTGTGTTTCTGATTTTCTATCTAGATCTTTTTTTTTGTTTGTTTTGCTTCTTTTTTTTTTCTTTTTTGTATTTCAGGGAAGGGTCTACAGGGTGTTCAGGATCTCACTACTAGAACAGAGTCGTAGTGATTCTCCTGTTTACAGTCTCCCAAGAGCTGGTACTGTAGGTGTGTGCCATCATATTCAGTCTCAATCTCCATCTCAGGGCTCCCTAGAGGCAGGGGTGGCACAGCAGGCCTGGGGATCAAACCACAGATCCCTGCACCTGCTTGCAGGTGCTTTAACCCACGGAGCTATTTGGCTGGCCCTCTATCTGGGTCTTTGAACTATTTGTACTGCATTTTAGTAAAGAGTGAGAGACACTGGTATAGATTCAATCTTGTTCCCAAGGATGAAGGGTGGTTTTCTCAGCGGCACTTGTGGAATCAGCTGTTAGTATGCTTTGTGCCAAGTACAACATAACCCATCTCTCCTTTTGCTCAGTTCTCTGTGTCCCTCCTCTATAAGTAAACTTCCCAAAAGAACTGGGTAATCTGTGGCTCAGAGCTCTTCCCTAGGCCCTAGAAACCTGGGCCATCATTCTAAAGTGGGGGAAGCATTCTGCTTATGTTCAATAGGTAGCATCCTTTTCTCCCATCATTGGGCCAAATTTATTTTTATGTTTTGCAACTTAGCAATTATATCATGAGGACTTTTACTATTCAACATACATTTTCATTCAATGGGGCTAAATATGTTTGGTATCTTTGTGTACATAAGCTATTATCATAACTTCTAACTGAAGAAATTATTCATATTTCTTGAATACCACATCCTGTCTCATATTGCTTCATCATAATTCGCATAACATGTTTCCATCCTTTCCAATCTCCATCCACACCTAACAGCTGTTGGAATTGTGTGCTATATTTTTGTGACCTTTTTAAAATCCATTTTCAAATAGCATTTGGTTCTATCTGACAATTCTTCTCTATATTCTTCTTGTCTATTATAACCACCAATATGAAGTAGGCTTTTTACTCTAGATTCCTTTCACATTCTAGATCCTTTTGTTAATTCTGGTCATACCAAAGCTGTAACAAGATCTAAGGTCAACTTTGGTTTCAAGGAAATGAAGTGTCTTTACTTTTTTCTCTGTCAGTGGATTTTACCTGTCCAATATAAGAATTTGAAGCAGTATATATATCAATATATCAAAATGCCATGTCCTTTACCATTTGACACTTCATTATATCTTGAGAATGTCAACTACCTATATATTCCCTCACCCCTATAATAAATTTTTATGTTCTCCTATACTGTCTCATTTCTATTAAGTTTGCAAATGACTTTTCAATAAATTGTGAAATTGTCTTTTAAAAATAATTTTTTGTACTGGGGATTGAACTCAAGCCTTTGCACTTACCAGGGAAGCACTTATTCTACTGAGTCACCTCCCCGGGCCCAAAATAAAATATTGAAAAATACAATATATGAAAATCATCATTACATCACTCATTTATTCATTATGTTATATGTCAGTAATGATAATGTTTCTACAGCTTGTCCAGTTGTATAAAAGTGACAAAATAAGAAAAGTGAAAAGGAGACAAAAATTCTCCACTCCTGTATAATTTATGCTCTAGTTAGATGCTATGGACATAGGATGCTATAGCTAAGTAAAATATTGAAGGTTTTCCAGGGAAAATTTATGAAGAAGGATGGCAATCCACATTCTTATAACTTTTGGTAGGTCTACGAATGGAGTGGGGAAGATCCAGGAATATGTCAAATTGTCAGATAGACTAGCTGAGGAGCAGACTCTAAAAAGATCCTCTTTAACATAAGAAATAAACGTGCTCCAGAAAAGAAACAGCCCCGGATGCAAGGAGTGAATGCAGAGATGTCCATTACTTACTCAAAGCAGTGTGCTATACCAGAGGGGATATTTTTAAATCTGTGTATATATGACTGTGTTTATGGCTGTCCTCTTTCTTTCTTTCTTTCTTTCTTTCTTTCTTTCTTTCTTTCTTTCTTTCTTTCTTTCTTTCTTTCTTTCTTTCTTTCTCTCTCTCTCTTTCCTTCCTTCCTTCCTTCCTTCCTTCCTTCCTTCCTTCCTTCCTTCCTTCTACAAGGTCTCACTACACAGATCAGACTCATAGTATCCTCCTGTTTTCGTCTTCCCAAGCTCTTGGATTATAGGCCTGCATCACCATGCCTAGTCTCATCAGCCATCTCAGTGCAGTTCAGGGGTGGGGCCAGACAGCTGGGGGTCAAACCCTGGTTACTGCATAGGCATAAACAGGGGCTTTAGTCCTCTAATTGAGAAGGATTGTTTTGTTTGTTTGACTAGCTCAGGCTGTCTTAAGGGTGGGCCTTGTAAGGCATGAGGAGCTGGGTGTTGAACCATGGTCCCCTACACCTGACTGAGTCTGCCCCAGGGGGTGCTTAAACAACTGAGCTAACCTACAAGCTCCCACAGTTGTCTTTCCTTTACTATTAAAATTATAGTGTCTGATGCATCTCTGTCCCACATAAATCATTAAATGCTGAGATATCACCAAGCCTTAACATACATAAAAAACATGAGAGTGTAGAATATGAGTTTGCTAGTATAGAAAATATAACTGTAGCAACAAATATTTTGTTTCACAATTATGTCCCAATGAATTCACCTCCATAAAGATAGATTTGTTTACAAGCCTTTTAATATTTTTTAAAAATATTTTTTATTATCTTAGAAAAATGTATTTATACTTAATAGGATTTTTTCACAGTGTAAGTTATGCTGTTGAAAAAATTATTAACTATATTTAAAATGCTATAGAGTATAAGTTTCCTTTTCCTATAAAATCTTCATTATTTATTGTATTCATTAATAATTCCTAACTCTAAGACATATTTAGAAGTGCATAAAACAAGTTCAAATATTTTAGGGTTTTTGTTATTTCTTTCAAACATGGGAGATAGTTTCAAATAATGTAATACAGTACTTACAGGTACTTCTGTTTTCTTTTCTAAGCATAGATATTACTTGAGACTTAGGTCTTGTGATCCAATATTTTTCTTAACAGCTTTGTGTAAAATTGCTCAATAAGTCTCCTCAGTCTTACTACCAGGAGTTCATCAGTAAGAAAGAAGCAGATGCAGTAGTTTGGAAAAGATGTTAGCTGCTTTTGAAAACTTGTTATTGTTAGAAATAAAGCATAGCGCCAGTGAGATAGCGCACCAGACTAAGTGTCTGCTTAGGCAACTTCAGGAACCAGGGTTTGATCCCCAGCACTACATGCTGCCCACCTCCACTCCAGGGCTGTGCTGTGCCAGACACCAAGTCTGGGTGTGGGGATTTACAGCTGTGGAGGAGAAGGAGAAGAAGGAGAAGAAGGAGAAGAAGGAGAAGGAGAAGGAGGAGAAGGAGAAGGAGAAGAAGGAGAACAAGAAGAAATAATCTGCAGAACTGGGTAAAAATTTCACTTCTTTTGTACTTTAGGAAAGGGTCTACAGGGTGTTCAGGGTCTCAGTACTAGATTGGACTACTAGTGATCCACCTGTTTACAGCCTCCCAAGTGCTGGGATTACAGGTGTGTGTCTACGGCCATACCACCCTGAACGTGCCCGATCTCGTGTGATTACAGGTGTGTGCCACCATGCCCAGTCTCAATCTCTATCTCAGTGCATCCCTGGGGTGGGCCCAGCACCACAGACCCGGGATCAAATTCCAAGCCCCTGTGCCTACTTGCAGGTGCTTTTTCCACTGAATTATTTGGTTGGCCCTCTGTGATTTGTATTATAGAAATTTCATTGGGCTGGGGAGATAGCTCAGTAGACTAAGTGCTTCCCTGGCAAGTGCAAGGGGCTGAGTTCAATCCCTGGCTCCACAAAGAAAAAAAAAAAGAAAGAAAGAAAAAAGAAATTTCAATAGACCTATTTTAATGAACAACACCCACACCAAGAAGAGCAAAGTGCATCCTTTTGACTTATGTTCAGAAAGAAATTTTTCAGAAGAGAAGAAATATCATACTACTGGTAACATCATATCTTTGTACCTGAATATTGAAGCTATCAAACATATTAGTGACATTACTTTAAAAACATGATACTGTATGCAAAAAATACAGAAAAATGTTTTTCTCAAATGTCAATAGGACATTTTTACAATTTATCATAGTATTGCCTTTCTTCTTGTTTTTCTGTCATGTTTTATTAAGTTAAGACTATTTACCACTTTCTTTACAGTTCATGTTTATAAACTTTTGATATCCTATGCTTCAAAACTATTACCATTTTTTCATTTCTGCAATGTCTTATCCTGTCACAATGTTATTTGTTATTTGTAAACAAAAGTTCACTATTCCAGTTGTATCACAATTGCAAGAGAGCCAGCCAAATAGCTCAGTGAATTAAAGTGTCTGCAAGCAGGTGCAGGGGCCAGGGCTCAATCCTTGGATCTGCCATGCTGGACCTGCCTCCTAAGCGAACTGAGATGGCAAAAGACACTGGGTGTGGTGGTGTGCATCTGTAATCCCAGCACTTGGGAGGCTGTAATCAGGAGAATCACTATGAGTTTGATCTAGTAATGAGGCCCTGAACACCCTGTAGATCCCCTCCCTAAAAATACAAAAAATAATTGCAATGGAAGTACAGAAACTGGAGTAATTGGTACACCTTTCAAGTCAATAGAAAGGAAAGAACACTATTTTCACAAAATATCTATCAAGTGACAAAGGTGAAGTGTAGTTTAAATGCTTTAAAACTCTTAAAGTAGTATGATTATTTTCTTGCTTTTTAAAACATAAAGTACATTAGTATTTGTTTTGTTAGTTGTCAAAAATATAAACTCTTTATTTGGAATACATTAAATTATAATATAGAATCCAAGATTTAATGGCTATGTAATCTTTATGACATGTTTTAGACATTCTGTGCCTTAGTTTTGCTGAATTTGTGATGTAATAATAATGAGTCTATTTTTTATTAAAAACTTTACCTCAGTACTAGTAAATAGGATTTGACTCAAACTGCCTGCTGTATGGCTTGCTGTTTAAAATTGTGGATTATTTTGGAAAAGTGTCATTGTGTAACATAAGGCCAAAGGAGTAACTAATAGGAAAGGAAGTGATTACAAACATGTATGATTCTTCCCATAAGTCAAACATAAATTTACATAGAAAAAATAATACCACAATCTTAATTGTTCTGTCATCCTATGTATGGTATTATAATATGAAAGTGATGAATTTAATGGTATGATTATTCAAACCTCAAGAAATGCATTCATAATAAGTGAAAATTAGACATTTCCAAGTGTCTACATCTCAGAGAGGTCATATTACCATTATTGCACGGTCCCACGTAACCTGACTATATACGTATTACTCAGAACCCCCAATAATTCTTGTGTGTGATCATCACTGCAGATGCCACTGATTACATCAAAGAATAAAACCTCTGATAAGTAGGTTAATGGTGAATGTAGACTAAAATTGGTTCTCATTTGTTAATTATAGGTCATTAATGATTTCATTTCCATATATTCTTAAAACTTGATAATGAGTTATCACTTTTTAAATTATTAAATGAAAATCAGAGAGGTAGAAAGGTGAATGGATAGAATTCCATTTTTGCAAAGAAGTTTATGTTATAGAACCTCAAAATTACAAATAACAAGAGAAACAGACTTAACTGTATTTAGCAGATTTAGTCAATAGAATAAATGAATTTGTTCTCAAGGAAAAACAGTCACAGATGGCCCTGGTTTTGTGACTTTCAACTGGACTCCAGGTAAGTGTTAGGAAGTGCAAGGACAGACCTGTAGTATTAATCTGTGAGGTGTTTTTGATCCTCAGAAGGATGGCCTAGAATACTGTTTTAGCGTGTGGACTGAGAGCTTTCTATAAGAAGCGGGACATTTGCAACTCCAATGATGAGCCTCAGTAATACTTGAGAGCTGATGTGTTTCACCCAGTGTTTACAGTGCTATGAATCAATATGGGAATTTTAGAAAGCATTCTGTCATCCATGTTTGTTTACAATGGTCTCAAAGTCTTACCTGAATGTTCACTAATACTTTTCCCATGTGGATTTGGCAACTCAAATACTTCTCTAAAATGCATTCACAAATAGAAATACTGATCTAGCCAGATAGCTCAGTGGATTAAAGAGCCTGCTTAGTCAGAGAAGGAACTGAGGCTTGATTTCTGACTCTACGTGTCATGTTGGCCCCATCCCGGGGCATGCTGAGACAGCAACTAAGGCTGGGCATGGTGGTGCACACCTATAATCCCAGTGCTTGGGAGGTTGACAACAGGAGGATCACTACGAGTCTGATCTATCTTGTAAGACCCTATAGACCCCATTCTAAATACATAAAAATAAATTTAAAAACATACATAAATAAAAATAGAAATACCAAAAGAAGTTTGCATGCTTGAAAGGGTTTCATTTTCTACACAGACAGTAAAACAGAAGAAGCACGCAGTGACACATTCCGGTTGTCCTTCCCTATGTCACCTATATTGAGATTAATGGTGTCATGAAGGAACATCATAATAGAGCTACATAAAACCATGGACAAAGGTTGGATTTGAAACAGCCTAGATCACGTAAGAGCCAAATATTATGAGACGCACGTACTAGGATGAGTGTCAGTGGAAGCACACATCCACATGGAAAGGGAGGGAGTCACAACTCAGAGACGCCAGTGGAAAACAGCAAGCTCTAGTCACTCTGTGACTTAATGATAGCTGAACTATGCTTCACGGTACTTCTACTAGTCCTTATAAATACATCTGGTTTATTCCTTGTTGATATTCTGACTTTTGGGCCTGGGGAGATAGCTCTCCAGCATAAGCTTCTGCCTGGCAAATGCAAAGTCCTGACTTGAATCCCCAGTACTGCATGCTCTGCTGGCTCCAGAACCCCAGGCATGGCATGTTGGCCCTGAACCCCGATGTGGTACACATGCCTATAATCCCAGTACTGGGAAGGCTGAGACAGGAGGTTTGCTATGAGTCTGAACTATGCAGTGAGACCCTGTATCAAATAAATAAATAATATTTAAAACTTATTTTCATTTGCTGCTTTTAGAAGATATTTTCCCTCTCTACAAAAATAAACTCTTTTCTTGTAAAGAGAAAAAAATAAAACAAAACATCATAACGAGATATTTGAAGAGTAGCAATAGTTAATATGTTGCACAAGACTATCTTTAAAGTAGTTACTCAATGTGAAATATATGAACATAAAAAATTCTCAGGTCAGTGTTAGCAAGAACCTTTCTTTCCTGTGAACTAAAAGGCAGTAATAGTACAGAGGTCTTGAATTTTTCTTCCTTCTTCTTTTTTGTCCCTTTCTATCCTTCTACTTCCTTTGTTTCATAATATCTATTCTATAGTTTCTCCCCAGTTCATAATATCTGTTTTACAATCTATTTATTTATTTATTTATTTTTGTATTTTAGGGAAGGGTCTACAGGGAGTTCAGAGTCTCACTACTAGATCAGACTCATAGTGATCTGCCTGTTTATAGTCTCCCTAGAGCTGGGATTACAGGCCCAGTCTCAATTGCCTCTCAGCATGCCCTGGGGAGCAGGTCAGCAAGGCAAGCCTGGGAATCGAACTCCCAGCCCCTGCACTTGATTGCTCCACTGTACAATTTAGACCTTATTTACTCTCTCAATTTCTCTACCCACAGAATCAATATGATGGTTACACTTATGAGTCATATTTATTTTACTTATGAGTATGGCCTCAAGTTGCGTTCATTTACCTATAAAAGCCTTAAGTTTATTGTTTTTTTTTAGTAACTGAAGTGCATAAAAGCACCACATCTTTTTGCCCATTCTTCTGTGGATGGGCACTTGAGTTTTTTCTAAATTTTAGTTATGTCTGATCGTGCTGCCATAGACATGGATGCTCACATATTGCTGTGGTATGACATTTTACCATATTTTTATGAAGACAGCCAGAAGGGGATACCTGGGTTAGATGGGTCTCTAAGAATATACTTACAAGGAATCTTTACTCTGATTTCCACAGTTGTTGCACCTGTCTGCATATTTACCAAGAGTAGAGAAGGATTACTTTTTCTTCACAACCCCTCCAGCATTTGCTATTGGTTGATTTTTTCATAATAGCCATTCTTCCTTTGTGGCCTAGAGTTATTTTTGCCATTTTAAGACTCTTTTGGTTACAAATGAATTTGAGGTTTGTTTTCTCTAGTTCTTTGAAGTATGTTAACGTTATGTTGATTGGGATGTCAACATGTTATAATTTTTTTTATTTTCTATGTATTAAGTTTATTGAGAAAGAAGTAGCAATGAGAGTTTCAAAACAGGTTAGTAGAACAGTTACAATAATTAAT
>PVKA01006783.1:0-81524 GCA_004027165.1 Ctenomys sociabilis | reverse complement strand
TTTTTGAGACAGGGTCTCACTATGTAGTTCAGGCTGGCCTCGAGCTCACTTTGTAGCTCAGGCTGGTCTCGAACTCACAACAATCCTCCTGCCTCAGCCTCCCGAGTGCTGGGATTACAGGCATGCGCCACCACACCCGGCTTCAAGAGTCATTCTTGAGTCTTCACTTTCAACACACAATCCATCAGCACATCACCTCCCACATAGCAGCTTGGAGCCAATCGCTGCTCACCAAGACCTTGCTTCCTCCCGGCTTACTGCTGACTTTGAGCAATGCAAACCCACTGCCAACTCGGCTATGCTCCAGTTTCTTAAGCCTGGGTCATCTCTATGTGACCACCACTCTCTGATAAAGCCTAACCACTCCTGAGAGACAAAACAAAGTAGAAACAAAACATTACCTACTGTTCTCTTTCTTCTTTTTTGAAAGTCAGTGTCTTCATTCATATGTGTTTGCAGTGCATAAAGATTACAGTCCCCCATGGGGAGCTGGTACAGGTGTAATTCTTTGTTTTTATTTTTTATTTTTTTTATTTTATTGAACTACAAATGTCAATCAGACAGTTTCAAGGCACCTTAACAAGACAGATTTGATAAATTAATACATTGCAAACTGTTTTCATAATGTTTTGGTATTGTACAAGGTGCATACATGATATTATATTTACACATATTATTTTAGCAGATATCTCTTATCAGTGAATTAAGAGTGTAGCTGCTTACTTATCTTATTTTTTAAATCTGAATTATATCAAAAATTCAATAATTGTTTTCCTAGTGGATGACCGTAGTACTAGAAGCCGACATAATATCCTGTCCAACCACCATTAGTGAAGATCTTGCCTCTCATAGAATTATGTAGAAGTACAGCATTATCTATCCCAACTGTACTGTCTATACACAGACATTATGATTTTTTCTTTCTACACCCCTTCCTTTGTCTACACCTGTCAAAGGTGGGCACTCCATTGACATTCAACTAACTTAGGTACTTGAACTCGACACCACAATCCAACACAGTCCAGCATTCTACAACAATAGTGAGTTATTCAAAGAAATTGTCAATCATAGCCATTTACAGCTCAGCTTAATATTATGGCCCCATGATGTATACTTCATTTTTATACTTTTCTGCTGGATGGTTAAGACCTAGATAGATCAAGACTTATATACCAACACTTCTTAATCTTAATTCTCCTTCCTTTCTCCCTCCCCTCTCTGCATCTTTCTGTCCCTTCTCTTTTGCAAAAAATCTATCTTATTGCTTCCAGTTATCTATCTCCTACTTTGTTCTTCAACTTATCTATATTTTAGATCTCTCACATAAGAGAATTCATGTGATATTTAAGCACACGTTTTTATTGCCTTGTTGCATGACTACGGAAAGGCACAGAAACTTTAAGCATATTGCTCAATGATCTCTCAGAGTAAACACACCCGCCAAGCTAGCATACAGATCAAGAAGAAGCGCATTCAAAAGTCTTCCCACTTACTTATAATGTCACAGATTGGTCTTGCCTCCCTTTGAACTTTATGTAAACAGAATCATGCAACTGCAGTCCTTTGTCGGTCCTCAGCTTCTTTCATGCTGTTCTACATTGCTGAGCTTCATTTGTGTTGGACAGCACAATAGTAACACATCACCATGAAAGCTTTACAACACTGTTCTTTATAAATATAGCAAACACATTTGTGCATTTACCTGCAGACACATGTTTGGTTTATTTTCCTTGGAAATATTTTATGATGAGGTTACTAGCAAATATTCGTGCATTCATTCAGTAAACATATAAGTCCATTTCCACTGAGTATTTGCCTAGCAAAATTTCTAAGTCATATCGTTTGCTTATACTCATGTTTAGTTGACACCAGTGAATTGCTTCCCAAATACATTGTACTATTTTAAAACGTAGAGGCAGTGTGCTTCATACAATCCCACAAACATTTCATTGTCTTTTTTTAATTTTAGACGTTGCAGTGAACATATGGGGAAGCCAGCTTGCAATTTCAGTTTACACCTCCTACAGGACTTAAGTGCATATCTCTCCATAGTTTTATCCATACCATTGGGTGTCTTCTTGTGGGGCATGAATTTCTCCATGTCTTCTTTACTTACAAATTAGTTTTATAATTTGTTAGTATATTCTGGATATAAAATCTTTTTCAGGTGTATGTGTTATTGTTACCTTCTTTCCTACCTCTCTCCTCTCTCCTTCTAACAAGCCATGGAAACATGTCCAATACAGCTTTTCCTGTCTTAATTCCATGTGAAAAGACTTTTACCACTTAATGAGCAAGGACATGTGTGTGGTGATAATACAAAGAGTCCATAATAACAAAGCAGCATGGTGAAGTCTGAGCTCTCTACCACAATAAGTACAACCAAGTATTTAAAACCTACCACGAGGGGAAGGGTACCCTGAGGCTTCCAGAAGAGTGGAGGGAGACAGCGTTCCTTCCCGCAGTGCATAATGATGTGCTAATGCCACAACAACACACCCACATGTTTTTGGAGGCAAGAAGAAATGAAAAGAAATTTGAATCAGAAATGGACAAATCTCTTTTGCCTCCCACAGTTTGATCAAGAGATTCTCTCACAAAATAAATGGAAACCCATGTGGAGGAGAGAGGGAAGGGAAGGAGGGAAAGGCAGACAGGCTGACTTTTTTAGTTAGGACAAGGCAAACGGGGAAAAAAATGAAAAATGGCAGCAAACAAGAGATGGAAAATGGCTCCCACAGAGTTTTTTGTTTTTTTTTTTTTTTTAATTAAAAGAACTAATTAGAATCTTTCAAGATCTTATTACCTATCTTCTTTAAACCTTTGATCTTGGAAGGTTTTCTTGTTTGGGGTTTTGGAGATGTTTGGGTTTCATTGTTGTTATTTAAGGTTCCTTTGGCGCTGGGGACTGAACTCATGATCTCTGCACTGAGTTTCATGTCCAGCCCTTCTTTATTGTGAGACAGGATCTCGCTAAGTTCCTGAGTTGTCTAGGCTGGGCTAAAAGCTGGGATCATCGTGCCTCAGTCTCCAAGTCTGCTGGGATCACGAAGAGACCCCACCTCAAGGCTTTCCTCTTCTTCCACATCATCACCATTTTCATCTTCTGTTCCTTTTGCCACAACCTCTCCCCCACAATCTGTTCCAAGTTTTCAGCCTCACGATAAACAACACCTTCTTTTCCCCCTTCTTTCCTATCCACTGAAAGAGCCAAATTGTGCTCTGACAGATTTGGCCAAAGAACATGTCTGGTGGTCTCTCTTCATCCACCCACACTTGGTCACGAGCATCAAATCCCTGGCTGGCCAGGTGGAAAAGGCCCGAGAGCCGCCTGCCACCTGGCCTAGGAACAGCTTTGCGTCTGCTGTGAACATTCCATCAAGTCTTTCCCAAATTTCTATTGATTGCAGTCAGCCCTGAAGTGAGATTTGCCAGCAAGTGAGATGAAATTGATTGAAAATAAAGTTATTTTAAAATAATAATTGTTAGCAAAATAAAAACTTATAATATGACTTAGCATCTTCAGCTCTGAAGAGGCAGCACAGAACTTTTTCACTCTCACTCTCAAGCAGGAAAATCAACTGCATACAATTAAGAAACATTACTAGGTACTGCAGGGGTTCAGGAGACTAACTGCTTCATCTTCTATTTTTTTATTTTAGTTATTTTGTTAGTTAGGGTAGTTAGTTGGTTAGTTAGTTACTTACTTAATTAGTTAGTTAGTTAGTTAGTTTTTTAGGGAAGAGTTTCCAGGGTGTTCAGGGCCTCACTACTAGATCGGACTCATAGAGATCCGCCTGTTTACAGCCTCCCAAGAGCCAGGATTACAGATGTGCACCAGCACACCCAGTGTAAATCACTGTCTCAGTGTGCCCCGGGGGAGGGCCAGGCGTGGCAGGCCCTGGGATTGAACCCCCAGCCCCTGCACCTGAGCTTTGTCTTTTAGGTGTTTTGTAGTGCTCCATATTTATTCTACTTTGGAAATTTCTTGATTAGCTTATTAGCCATGTCTAAATTCCATCAATTTAAATTCTTCCTACACATCTTTCTGATCCTTTAGCAACTTCTAGTAGAGTTATGGTTTGTGTCTAGTTGTCTTCCCAAAGCCGCATGCAGTTATGAGGAAGACTTCTAGAGTTTGTGATTAATTCATGATCCAGTGCTAGGTGATTATGCATGTGAGTGCTGCTGGGTTTATGGGTGTGAGCACAACACCCAGCCTGGGGCAGATGGCCTGGATGCTATGCAGAGAAGGGAGAGAGGCTTGCTCTTCTCCTCTTCTGCCACTGCTGCCTCTGTTGCTCCCTTTTGCTCTTATTGTTTTGCTGCCCTCTGCCATGGGCCACTCTGCCTCGGAGCCAGCTAAGTATGGATTGAAACCTCCACAAACTGCAAACTAAATAAACCTTTCCTTCCTTCATTTTGAGTGTTGGGTATTTTGTCCCAGCCATGAGAGAAAAAAAAAAAAAAAAAAAAAAACTGAGACAGGTAGGAAGGTTTTTCTTTGGCTAACATTTGGAAATGACCTTTGTTCTCTCAGCTAAAGAGTGACTGCAGTTATTCTGTAAGGAAAACCCACAAAGCTGGTCGGTCACACAAAGAGCTTCATCTCTGAAGAGCTATACCTTCATTTTCCACTGGTATTTTTACTGAGTACTATCAGACTACAAGCTATTTTCTTTCAGCGTCTTGAAAATATTCCATTATACATTATCTTTTACCCTTTCTTTTAAAAGTCAGCTTTCAATCTTACTTGGTTTTCTCAAATGTAATTAAGCCTCTGTGTTAGTTTGTCTGCCTGCTTGCCTGCATAAGTTTTCCCAGCTGGTTTTAAGCTTGTCCTGGTTTTCAGCACATTTACGAAGCTACACCTAAATGTGGTTTTCTTTACACTGGCACTTTATGCTTCACAGAACCGATTTGTCAGCTAATGTTTCCTGATAGGGCTTGGAAATTCTCAGCCATTATCTCATTACATTTGCTTGGCCCATTCCTCCCTCCTCTCTCTAGTACTAAAAGGTTCCAAACTTGCCTGCATATATCAGGGATCTTCACTCTTGACCATCCCTGTGCTTTGTTTTCACTAATTTCAATTGACTTCTTTTCATCTCTATTAATATTTTATTTTGCTACTTTGCACCTCCTATCAAATTCAAACACCAAGTTCTCAATTTCAGTCAAGACTTCCTGGTCTACAATATCCATTTGCCACTGAGGTGTCTCACGTTTCCAGCAAGCCTTCCAAGGCTCGCCTGTCTTCATCTTTCGCTTGACAGAACACATCCATCATGGTTACTTTAGACTCTGCCAACAGTATTTGAATTATCCTTACGCCAGTCTCCACTGTCCAGTTGGTATCTTGGCTACAGTACTGTGGTCTTATCTTTTAGCATTTAGTCTTTTTTTAAACACTGATCATTCTATATTTTAAAATTTTAGTGGATCCAAATATATTTCTCCAAAATAAGTCCCCATGGCCTCTACCAGACAAAGTAAGAACTGCCACCCTTAGCCCACTGGGGGAGTGAGCCAATCCATGTTTGGCTACAGATGGATCAGAGCTTGCTCTGCCCTTTGGGACCCTGTTCCAGGCCACAATGCTTTAACTTCCAAGCAGTTATGTACAAGGTGAAGCTGCACAGTGAGGTCCTCCCAGAAGCGGAAGATCTACATTGCAGCCTACTGCCTTGCAGCTCACAGCGCTGCAAGTGTCCTGGGGAAGCCAGCAACACTTTCCATTTCTTTCAGTCACCAAAAGTCACTCCAGCCCCACAGGATTTTCAAAAATTCTCCCTGCTGTCAAAAGCCCTCTATGTGGGCTGAGCTCAGCATTTTAGGCTCTCAGATTCAGCAAGAGTCACCACCTTCTGAGAAAAAAAGAGGCTGCACTGACGATCAATTCCCCTCTCTACAGTTTTCTCAACTGTGTGTCCTAACTCTAGTACTTCTTGCTGTAACAGATCATGGATGATTTTTTGTATTTATTATTTTCTGCAATTTTTCATAGCAGTAATATCTCTATGAACAAGTTGTTACCAAAGGAAAGTTTGCTTGGTCTGCCCCATTGTATTTGTTTTAGATCCTGTATGACTGCCTGCCATTGTGCTAATTTTTAAGAGAGTTTTATATCCTATTTTTCCAAAGAAACATAAGCACCAGGAGAGTAAGAGCTTTCCTCAGGGAGATCAGGCAGACTTAGGGTGGCCTGGCTCCAACGTTCCTCTGTGCTTCAGTCACCAGCCTCTATCCACTTTTTAAAAATGTATTTATGTTTGTATGTGAACAACTCCAAACACGCTCTTCAGTTTTTTGTTCTGAGAAAGAAAACAACACAATTTTACATGAATGAATTCTCAGTAAAAACTGTACTGTTCCTTTTCGTACTTCCTTACCTCTTCCCCAAGAGAGATGAATTAAAATAATTTATTTAAATTAAAGAAATACATTGGAATATCCCTTTGGTTTCAGTACATTACATCACCTGGACGATGGGAAAGTCACATGTTTTCCAGTCTAGCTTTCCTGGCTGTACTTACGCGTCGCACTGCGCACCATTAAATGAAGTGCATATTCTCATCTTCACACGCCTCTCCACTGTGCTCCACTGAGCACACCAGTGAGACGGAGAGGCTAATCTGTAGAGAGCATCACTGGTGAGTACATGAGGTAAAGACTAGGGGCTGAGGATATTTTGAAAAGAAATCTGTGCATATTTTAATTCATAAAGCTGCTTTAAAGCCCATCTGATACAGAAGGGGCTTCAGCTTACCTGGTATGTGCAATTATTTTGAAATAATAACTTAGTATCACTGGAGGAGAGTAACAATTTATACGAAACACCTGTAAAATCTAACAGTCATGAATTTTGATAGCTCTATTTTGGAAACATGTTATTTGACCAAAGGGAAAAAAAAATTCTGTTGACAAAAATGAATGAAACTATGATAATTTGACATGCTGCATCTTATAATAGGCAGCAATCCAGTAAAATATACTGACTCCTTGCTGTGATGATTTCATCGGACACAGGATTAAGAAAAAGTTTCCCCCACTGATCCACCAAAAAATATATTTAGAATAAGCAAATGTGAAACATTGTTTGTGTCCTTGTCAGGCCCAGGGAAATTAAATTATAAAAAGGCCTCATAGTACTCTGTGTCCTACACTATGACAGTTGGAACCCTTACAAGGCTAGAAGTGATTCTGTAAACAAAGTTAGGCTCTATTTATTTCCATTTTTTTCTAATTTCTTTGTGTTGAAATATATACTTTTTGCATAAGTTATAGATGATATAACAGCAAGAACAGAATCTATAAATAAAAGGAGTTTTAATTTTTGCCCTGTAAAATACCACGCAAAATTTGGCTATTTCAGATTACTTGAAGCTTCAGCTTTTGTTCTCACTCCTTGGCGATCACATGACTTCTTCACCGGCCACATGTTAAGAGCTTGTCATCCACACAGAACCCAGCTTACTGACCCTTCACATAGCCCCGGTTCCATGTGTCAGAGTCACCACAGAACACCCAACCACACCACTGAAATGTCAAATGCCCAGGAGACACGGACCCAGTGTATGCAGAGAACCTGGAAGAGGGGTACATAGCTGAGACCACTGCCATCTTAGTAGAGGCAAAGTGCAAGAATGAATGACTCCGTGGGAAATATCAGGACAATGTCATGATTTTAATAACTTCCCAGGCCAGTTTCTACACAAAACTTCTTTCAAAGTAATGGAAAAGGAAGGAAAACCCCTCAGCCAACAGACCAGAGGTGTCTGAAAAATTCAAACAGATACTTGATTTACCAGTGCCCATTTTGGAGCTGATGAATAATGGTTGTCATGCACAGCAAGGGAAATGCACAGGCTACACTGTACACTTCAGGTGCCAAGACTTCAAGATACGTGCCCACCAGTGAAGAGGAAGGGCCAGAAATTTGGTTTATAAAACCTCAGAATATAGTATAAACAGTGGATGACTTGGACAGATTTAAAAGCAAGGTATTGAGAGTCTTACCAAGAGTACATGAATGGATATTGGTACTAAGAGCACTCTAAGGAAGTAGAAGAAATGAAATACATTCCAAGCTCCAAACCACCTGGCAAAGAGACTTCTAATTATGGGAGGAACACAACTGAGTACACACAACTGGGCACAGCCCTTGGAACTGGCAAGGACCAGCATTCAAAGCCCACCATGAATCCCACCCTCAAGCTTCACTACTGGCCTAAGGCCTGAGAAATCTAGAATTCTGCTAATTCATTTTATTTTAAAATAAAAGTAAAAATTTAAAGGACTGGAGGTATAGGTCAGAAGTAATATGGTAGGTTTTGTTTTGTTTTTTGTTTTTGTTTTTAGTACAAGCTCTACAGGGTCTCACTACACAGACTGGACTCACAGTGATCCTCCTGCTTTCAGTCTCCCAAGCACCATACCTGGTCTCAGTCACTGTCCCAGGGTACCCCAGGGTCAGAGGCTAGCATGAAATTCTGGGAGCTCAAACCCTGGTTCCTGGGCCTGCTTAAGCAGACACTTTAGTCCACTGATCTATCTGGCCAGCCCAATATGGTCGTTTTATACACATAAGGTCCTGTATTTGATCCTCGCACCACCAGAAGAACAGACAGACAGGGAGATGAGACATGGAGAGAGACAGAGAGAGAGAGAGAAAGAGAGAGAGAGAGCCAGACAGACAGAGACAGAGACACAGACACAGACACAGAGACACAAAGACAGATTCATAAAGACAGAGACAAAGAATAAGAAAAGAGTGGGCAAATAAGGCTGGGCATGGTGGCACACACCTGTAATTCCAGACTGAGTCAGGAGGATCAAACAAATTGTTAGGAATTCCAGACCAGTCTGGGTGACAAAGTGAACTCAAAGACAGCCGAACTACATAGCAAGATCCTGTCTCAAAAAGACAAAGAAAAAGAAAAGGATAAAAAAAAAATTGAGTAGAAAGGAGAGAGGGAGAAAGTAAAGTTGAGTCTTCAGATGCCAAGTTCAAATCCTGTGGACAATCCAGAAAGAGAATGAAATGCCAAGCACAGATCCTCTGAGGGCCTGGGCATCAGAAAGTCCCAAGTGTGCAGGACTCTCTGTGCTCCCTCACAGTGGCAGTGTCCCCTCCGCCCCCTGCTCCTGAGACCTCCTTCTACACAGTCCCGTGCTACGAGGAGCAAACACATAAGTAGGGGCAGTCCAGCCTGGCGCTTCCAAGTACTCTGGCACACCACTTCCACTCAGGGGCTCCTTGCCTCATCAATCAGAATCACTGGCGCCACAAGCACAGTGCGTGAGCCCATCGAGCAGGGCTCTGCCACATGATCCCTCACAGGTCCTCACTCTCCAGGCCTCCAGGCCTCTCACCAGTGCCTGGCTCAGGCTCTGTAACCACAGCACAGGGACTCCCGGCCTGAGCTGGGCTCTACCTTTGAGAACTGGATCCTGGCTCCACGCCGTATTAGAAATATCTTAAGTAACTAATCTCAATTTACCTCATCAGAGGAGAGAAAGCTCTTCAGTGGCCTTTGAGAGGCCAGAAAGGGTTCCTAAGAGGAAGCAATAACAGCACCACTTACCCTCCTTTCTCTATGCACCTTCTAAAATATAGTACCTCCACAGCTAGAACAATAAAAAAGGTCCTCCAGGAGTAGAACTTATGGTTGGCCCGTTCACCTAATGGGGCAGGATCATCCCCTGTGTGAAGGCCTGGATGAGGCAGAATTGGCAAGAAGTCCGCTAGCACAGCTCTCTGGCGCGACTATCTCTCTTCCCAACTGCCACACATGGTCCAGCTTTGCCCCACCACATCTCCCATCATGGTGTTCTGCTTTACCTGGGAACAACAATTTACAGGGAGAGAAAGATGTATTTTCCTTGGGTATTTGCCACAGCAATGCAAACTGGCCGACTCACTCATGCAACACACTCACGGACAAGATTAAGCCTAACAGAAACCTTTGCACTTCACAAGCTGTCGGTTAGACAGGCCACTGTCAAAGTGCCTTCCCTTCCCCTGGTAGCAGCACTACGGCACAGACAAGAGAAGAGGAGTTAAAGCAACATGCAGAGGAGTGGGAGAAAGGAGAACTGGAGCACCGAGAAAGGAAGGAAACACACAGAAGCTTAGGTGGCAAGTGCAGCAAAGGCCATGGGAGAAAGGAACAGGGATGAAGGGGACAGAAACATCTGCTTTTCATACATTCTGACTTGTGTGACAAGCACACATATTACTTACATAAAGCTCTAACATGAATTACAAAGTAAAACAGAGATTGCAGTCATAACATAAGCTGCACTTCAGTGTAAAAAATCAGTAGCTTGTCGGGTGGCACAGTGAGAGGACTGGGGATGTAGCATATAAAAAAAGATAGTAAGTAAAGACATCAAAGAATCACAGGAGTAGACAATGTAAAGCTACGCGATATGCTGCTGAGCTGCTGCCACATGCCAGCATGAAAATCAGCCTTAAATTGCCAAGCTGCAAGCTTTCTTCCAAAATAAAAATTATAATCATTATCCCTTTAACGATGCTTCCTAACCAGCTGTGCAGAACATTAACCTGACCATCACACTAAAGCCTTCAGACAATAACAGCAACCAAAAAAAAATCAAAAGCCATGAATAACCTAGTAAGTATTGCTTTTTATTACTTCGTACTGAGCTAGGTTGTTTTTGTTGCATAAATGTTTGATTTCCGAAAGCTTTCATGGAAAAAGAATCAACTGCTGAGAAAATTACGACCTTCCATAAAAGCCATTAAAATATTTTTAGGTCCCTAAAAAGAAACAACTACAGCAGTGTTACTAAGTTAAGGCAGTATCAACAACATCTCCACTTAAATTACAGTAAGGACTATAGTACTAATTTCTGTTTCCATCACTTTTACTGTGAAATCTTTGAAAATCCTTTCCTGGGCACCTTCATTCCTTATCCCAACCATTTCATTAACAAGAGTGATGCTTACAAATGAATTTTTGCTTACAGGAAATACACTGGAACTTCATGTGTCAACTTGGCTAACCTACAGCACCCAGAGAACACTCATCTAGGTGCTTAGAGACATTCTGTAGATTTTATATCCACAATAAAGTAAGGAAAGGAAATTACCTTCCACAATGTCTATGACTCTCATCCAACCAGTCCAATTATTAAAAACAAAAACTGGGCTTTCCAAAAGAAGAAATTTTGTATAAAATCTGCAGCATTAAATCTGTAAATCTCCACTCTCAGGGCCTGCACTCAGAATTCTCACTTGACACCCCCCACATGCATGAGACTATACCTCGAAATAAATCTCATCTCACATGCATAAGCAATATCCTGTGGGCTCTATTTCTTTGGAGACCTTGACTGATACAGCCACAGTCACGGAGGCTCTCATAGTCTGTCTCTGTCTCTATGCCAGCACTCCAAACTCTTTGCTGTACGATCTCGACCCCTCTGGCCCCCACCCCCACACACATCACTGCTCCTACCTTCCTCCTAGAAACTGTCAAATAAAATTCTTGAGGCCTAACTTTTCCAAATGTTTGTTCCAACAGTCTCTCTATTGCTACTTTCCTATTATACTTTTTCAGGCTCTTCTTTTAATAACTTGCAAAGAGAAGCAAAGATATAATAGGCCTAAGCTAAAAAGCTTTGTCATAATATACAGACATTCACTTCAACATACAAATTCCCATCTAAGAGAAACTTGAGCCTATAAACACAGTTCAGCCCATCACTTCTTAAATACATGTTTTTAAAGAGAAGATACAGTTTACTGCAGGATGCTTGTTCCAGTACAGAACTCACAAATGTTTCTATGTACCTGAACTGACCTGGTAGATAAAAGTTAAAGGAAAATATATAATTCAATTTCCAGAAAGTCAGTTCTAAAACCAGTACATGATCATGAAATCCAAATATCTTATATATGCAAAACATTTTTCAATAATGAATTGTAAATTTCAGAATTGGAAAATAATTATGTGGTAATATATGTCAGCAGCTTAATGTTTTTAGAATGCTAAACCCCAAATTTAAGATTCTAGCATAGTTAAAACTCTCAGCTGAAATCAGTACTAATATACCTGGCCTTCTAATTTCCATTGAAGAGAATGAAGAGGAACAAATTTTTAATATTTAAAGCAGCCCTAACCTCACCTCCCACATCAGTCTGTAGTCCATATTTTCATCCAAGTCTTCAGGCATCCTTTTCTCTCCAGCAAAGGGTCCAAACTTCTCACCCTGAGTAGCAATGATGACATTGGAAAAGGATTAGCACAATCATCAAGATATTAAAATACACAGTTTTTATTTTTTATCAGCTGGAAGTTTCTTCATCTAAATTTTCACGGCTACTGACTGAGATAATTTTTAATCATAAAAATGTACACATCATCAAATACTGACAAGTTAAAAATCCCACTTAATCTGCGTGAAGCCTAAAAACCTGAATCCACAACACAGGAGCCAGCATAAAAGGGTTAAGATGCTTAACTTTCAAATTCTGAGAAGGCACCGCACATTGTGCTTCATACACTGTAATCTTCTTCATAGCTCCAGGCAAGTGGTCTTAAAATGAAACACACGGAGTTTTGCCTGACTTGAGAGACAAGCCCACCAGGCAGAAAATCACCTGGTTTCTATAAAAATCATAAATTCATCCCTATTTTGCACAAGAAAGAAGTAGGCTTGACATTCTCAGAGGAAGATTGTTCATAAATAAAATTTAAGTTCGCCTGCCAATCTTTCAAACAACCATGTGGTTGTACACTTTAACAGGATTGCTCCAAGTGTGTGTTCTAAAGTCCACTGCACAAAGAACCACCATGGCTGCTTGTTTCAAGTTTAGAATGCTGCACTTTGTTAAAACCAAACCTGGATGTGGGATGGGAGAAGCTGCATTTGAACAAGTACTCTGGTGAATGCTGCTGACACGGTCCCTGGAAATGTAACGGGGAGTGGAGATCCCAGCAGTCCACCTGCAGGGACTCGTGGGGCCACAGTGTGGGCAGGGACACTTGTGTGTTTTCCTGAGAAGACCACAGGCAATGGTGCAGATAGCTAGAAGGAATGGGCAGCATGTGTCCAGTCAGACATTGGATACACAAGGAGGTATGCAGAAATCCTTGGGTCAGTGTGAGTTTCCTCCAAAGCATCCAAGACTATCTTTCAGGAGAATCTGCCCCCTCTTTTGCATGGAGGTAGAAGAAGAAAAAAACAACAAAATCTCCAGGGGAACTTCTGATGAACATTGTTAGGGGGAAACCACTAAAGCAATGTTTCAAGGAATATAAATTATTTAATGAACAACAGAAAACCAAACTTCTGGGAATACTAAACTTTTAAGACTTAAAAGTGCTACAAATAAAGAACCTAGCCCCCTCATCCTACAAATGACGAAGATCCTGAGAAGCCACCAACAGTGGCAGAGGCAGGGAGATGTCTTCTGTACGTTAACCCAAGAAGCAAAGTATAGACAGAAACTTTTCTCCTTTTATTTAAGTCCAGACTGTAACTCTAAGTAACCTAAACAAAAGTACACAAAGAAACAGACGACTGAGTATTCACAGAGACATGGAGATACTAACATGAAGCACAGAAAGCTCATATAGGAAAGACCGGATTGCCCGCTCTACCTCTCTGCCCTCCCATGCCTCAGCACCCACTTTGCACTAACAAGAGCTCAGACAGGCAAGACAGCCTCAAAGATTCTTGAAAAAGTGACCATCTCACACCTCAAGATGAGACTTGACTAATGGCAGGAAATTAAAGCTGCATAAGAAATAAAAGAGCAAGGATAGTGAATTAGTGCTGCTGAACTACCAAATGCCACACTTAAGATGATCCCCAACAGATGGATACTGTCCTATTGTTACGGCTTGTGTCTACTGTTTCCGAGGCCTCATGAAGTGGTAGGTGGGGTTTTCCAGAGGTATTAGCATCTGGAGTATATGTGATTCATGTGATTCATGGTGTGATGTGAGGCTCAAGAGCACGGGGAAGAACAAGGGCGTGAGCATACCCACCCTCAGTAGTCTGAATAAGATAAAAGGAGCAGAAAGAGCTGTGGTTGTTCCTTGCTGCTTTTGCTACCTTCTGCCAACCACACACTGTTTCCCTCTGCAAGGTGTATCCATTTCCCATACCACCCTGCCTTGGGGCCAGTTGATTATGGACTGGAACCTCTACAAACTGTGAGTCAAATAAACTCAGCAATAAGAAAAGTAACTAAGAAACCTGTGTTACAGCTCAGCAAACTGAAGAACGCAGTGAGAGCCTGCTCAAAAATAAAACAAAAAGACAACTGAAGCTTAAATAACTTAAGAGCAGTCAGCTAACAAAGATACAGGAATCTTTGAGGCAGGGTCAGGAATCAAGGGTTTGTTCTGAGTAGAGTTCAGGCACTGCCTACACCAGCCACAGTACAGAACCCAGTAAACATGGCCACAGCCTGCTGTCCAGCAGGCCACGGTCACTCTTTTTAGATTTCCTCTCACTGTGTTCAGCAGGAACCCAGGCTGTGCCCTGCCTGAAGTAGGCACTTGATACACTGAAGTGAAGAAACAGTGAGCTGAATTCAAAGCCAATCTGGAAAAGTAACCAAAAACTGAGGTGTGCTTTTTGTAATTAATTTGAGGTTTTGATTTAGCAGATGCAGCTCATGTTTCCATCCACTATATGGTATGTTTTGTCTCCATCAAACATTCCAGATAGGAAGGCTACACATTCTTTGCTGCAACTGATCTACTCAAGCCAATCAGTTGGTTCCTCTCTGCAGTACAAATTAGGAGGAAAAAAAATAAATTCTTCATCAGCTAAGCAGCATTCACAGAACTACGGAGAAAGGAATGAGAACCCTGTAATGAAATGGGTCAAGAACGAAGCCTGATTGGATGCAGGCTGGTGAAGCGCTACAGCTGGGATCTTAGCCCTGTGGGTACCAAGGAAATTTTTAGAGAAGGCTCATTACATGTGTAAGCAATACCCATGTTTATTTTTTAGAATTTGTTGATTTTGATTGTATGAGTTTTATCATACTAAACGATATGTGCTTAGGAATATAAAATATGTATAAAATAAAATTATAAATTTTAATACATAATGAGTGTGTAGACATCGACATTTTTAACATCAATTGTTTGCTTACAAGAGCAAAAAAATAACACCAGAAATAAGTCCCTAAGTGAACTCCAATGAAAACAACAAACAGAACTACATTGTAGAAATAACCTTTGCTTCACTTATCACACCTAAGGCCGACTTCACACACATGTTCCCCACACACGTCAGTTCCACTGACAGAACCTGTGCATAGTTTTTCTTTCCTGTCTGGCAGGCCACACCCATTGCCTCTCTTGCCTTCCTCTTTTTCATGAGCCTCCTATTATTTTATACAATGTCTACTTAGCAGGAAAATGAAATATCAGTAAAATAAACTATCAAATAAATACTGTTGTTTAGAATAAACATCAACATTTTCCATATCACCTGTTTGTTTGCTTACTAAATCTCAAGTATAACAGAAGAAACAAATTCCTGTATGAACTACAATAAAAATACAAGTAAAACTCTACCCCCAAAATTGCCTTTGCTCCAATTATCATACGTAGGGCAAACATGTTCCATACACAAGCATCGCTGACACTACCAGCACCTGTCTGCCTTGATCGGACACACCTGACATCTTGCTGGTCTTCCTGTTCTCTTAGGAGGCTCCTGCAATGGTTTGCCTGCCTGTTCACCAGTCTGCTACTGAATTCTTTTGCAGAGCCATTTGGGCAGATGTACTCTGTTCATCCTCTGCTGTGACTGATCATTCATCAACTGCAGTCCCAGTCCTCTAAGAAAACTTCTCTGAAATATGCTATGCTTGGATTTTTTTCTTGGTAACTACGAGACTATCTATGGCTGAGTAGATTAGGATTGGGTAAAACACAATCATTGTCCAACATTTTGTGTTTCAAGTAACAAAGTAGTTCCTTGTCAAAAATATCTACTCTGCCTTCATTTTGCTATAAAATGTGACCATTTCTGGGCTCCTTTGTGTTGAGGATTCACTATCAGTCTTTTCTGTTGGTCTGTTTGTTTTGAGATGGATTCTCACTATGTACTTCAGATTAGCTCCTAATTCACTAAATAGCACAAACTGACTTTAAATTTATAGACAACAACCACAAAATGATGCAAGTTGTATTTGAACCAAGTATAAACTGCTTCACAATTTGAAATGAAGCTTTCAATAAACAGCAAATGCAAACCAAATTATCAAGAATTTTTCTTTCTTGACAGGTCTTTTTGTCCTGAAAACATGGTCAGTTTTCAAGGACACCAAATCTCTTGAGTGTCATTATTGTTCTAAAAAATCTCAATGCTGTATCTGTCACTTCATAAATCCTTTAGATTCTAACGATTAGAATGACAAAGTCGGGCTATGAAGGCTTTTAGTTTAAATAGTAAGGCATCATGATAAACATAGTTTTGAGTATGACTACTGGTAAATACAGAATATTTTCTTGTATTCCATTATTATTGTATTTTAAAACATCTTGTAGCAGGTGGTCCACTACAATTTCCAAAACTGAATCACAGTACTCGGATTATGTACAATAGATTTTGCCCCTGGAAAGCATCTAGAAAAGGAGCTTTTTTTACTTAGTTCTAACACTAATTGTTCAGGTGTACATAACCATGATGCTAAGCTTGTATTTTCATTAGAAATTATGTACAGACATCTGCAACCCACTATGGGGAACCAAGGGTTTTAAGGGTCGCCCCAGTGCCTTCAAGGTGGGGCCTCAGGAAGCACCCACATCACTGGGTGGAGTCTCTGCAGAGCACAGTGGGCTCTGGCCCCACACTTTTCACTCTGGCATCCTGGCCACATTTTTCACAGCCTGAGCCACTGCTCCAGGCCCACAGCCAAGGCCTGCCTGATTCTGGACTGAAGCCCCTGTATGATCCAAAGTAAGGCTTTGCTGTTTTCCAAAACTGATAGTCTCAAATATTTGTCACAGTAACACGAAGCTGACTTGCATAGCCTGTTACTTAAAAAAAAAATAACCCAAATCGTTAACAATTCAAAAAAGATACTTCAAAGTTTCACTATTAATAGTGGTCAACATTATCATAAACTCAAACTATCAAATTATAATAAACAGTGACTTTCAATTTATTTTTTGCAACTATTAGCAAGAATTGCATTATGCATACCAATCTATATATATATATATAGAACATCAACCCTAAAATTTACCTTTTTCTTCATTTCTTGGTAGGAGGGGGAACTAAGGATCGAATCCAGGGCACTCTACCATTGGGCTATCATCCCTGCCTTGTATTTTTTTTTTTTTTTTGAGACACTCTCTTACCATACTTCTGAAGCTGGCCTTGAACTTATAATCTTCATGCCTCAGGCTCCTGAGTTGCTAGGTTTCCAGCCACCATCCATGGCTGAAATATAAACTTCTTGAAACAATGCCACCCTTCTTCTATACAACGCACTCACATTTTCTGCTCTTTTACATTTTAAAAATAGCAGTTTTGACCCAATACATTAGAGCTGTGAACTGTCTCATAGCTTCTCCTTGCTGAAACACAATACACAACCCAACACCCACGACTCTAACAAGAAGAGGTGCATTTCAGCTCACAGGCTGTAGAGGTTTCAGGCACTAATCTGATACTTCTGAGATAGGGCAGATGGAAATGGGTCACCCCAGAGGCATAGCAGCAGAAGCACAGAGAGGGAGGAAGGCTGTACTGGGCAGAAACAGACCCTTCCAGGCCATGGTCCCAGTAACCTACTCCTTCTAACTAGGCTTTACCTCCTAAAGAAGCTCCAACTCCCACTTCGTTATCAACTCAACAGGCGACCAATCCTTGGGTAGGTATCACACATCCCTTATCCAATCATCCCCCAAAAACCCTACTGAGGAGCTCATGATGTTTTGAAGGTACACTACACATAAAAGCATAACAGGAACAGGCTGCAATACAGTCTGAAAAATGATGATTTTAAAACACAGGTAGGCCCAGTGCAGTGGCACACACCCAGGGCAGGAGGATTACAGCATGATCAAGGCCAGCCAGAACTACATAGTCAGACTTTGTCTTAAAAAAAACCACAGACACACACACACAGACACACACACACATGCACACACACAAGCACACACACACATACATACATACACAGATGTGTGCATGACCACACATGTAGATAGATAAGATAAATTTGTTAAGCATATTTAGCTCTGTGGCTCTGATGAGTTTTCCTGCAAAGTGCACTACAGTGCTCCAATGGTCTGATCAAGTAAATAAGTTTCAGTGGCTGCAAGATTACACAGATGCAAACAGCTAGCTGTTAATTATGCACAAAGAAACAATGCGGACAGTTGAAATGAAATTTACCTTTGGTTTTAGATAAAGATTTTATACTTACTAAACCCACTCTTGGAAGCCCTCTTTAAGGATTCTAGCACCTGCTAGCCAGTTCTTTGTTCCTAGATGTTTCTATTATACACACAGTACCTTCTTAAAACTGCAATTACACTTTTATTTTCATTATTTCCCATCTCCTGTGGAGATTCTAACTTAAGTATAATCCTCTTGTACCGCAGTAGGCTTCAAACTTGCTTAGGGAGAACAGTTACCAAAAGAAAACCTGGAGTACACAGCCCACCTACATACACGTGTTTTATATTTGAATCACATGTAATTGTTAATATTCTACCATGTTCAACCTACAAAATAAAAGCTATCCATGTCACTCATCAATTAATTACACATACATGTGCTATTCTATTAGAACCTAAGATCAGGTTCACATTTAACAATGGGAAGGAAACCCATATTCTTCAAACAATCTTGAAACCTTCAAAACTTCTGCCTGACTTTCTGAAGTCACCGGTTTACTTTTTAAATGACACTGCTACAGATTTCACTCTGCCGAACGGAAGACTGTCAGCTCTGCAATTTTCTTGCTACCTACTTGTGTCTGCATTATTAGTATCACCTCTGGCTGCTCTTCCTTGGTAAGGATCTTCCTAAAGTTGCTTCTGTCTCCAGGGGTGACCACCTCAAGTGCTTCACATCAGGCAGGAAGGCAATGTGACAGCAGACACCCAACAACGACCGTGTGCCATGCTGGGGAGTGGCCAAAGGTGACCTGGAAAGGCCACGCCACTGGAAAGGCTTTTTATCCCAACTGGCATGTCACAGCTCCATGCTGCTGGGCTGCAATATGGACATAATGCTGCCTCATAATTGCAATATTTTAGGAGAAGCAAATAACTCAAATTTGTACCTGAAGTTACTACTTTTTTTTTTTATTTTGGTTTAAAAAAAAATCCCACACTTTCAAGACTTTGTGCAAGTTAAGGACAATGTGACATCAAGATAAATCAAACAAGTACATACAAAACTCAGTCTCATTCATCTCCCAAGCTGAGCCAATGCCAGTCTACAAGGGTGCTTCCTTGTCCTTACTCAAACTGTTTCTGAACTAAGCCCAAAACTATTTCAATTTGCCACCCATGGGACTCCACAGTAACATTTAGCAAGCAAATGGTGGATGAATAGAAAAATACGGGCCATTGTTTCTCACTTTGCTTCATGTTATTAGGAAGAAGTTTCAAGCAATATTTCCTGCAGCTCTCCTGAAGTCCATGGACAAGGAGTCAAGTCCTAGGTAAGGCTTCAGGAGAGGTGGGTCCTCATCCACAAACCACATGCTATCAGCAGTGAGCATGGTAGCACCACAAACTTCTCCATCCAATAAACAGGGATCCAGATGAGGTGATTCCAAGATTCTTTCCAGCTCTTCGGGTCAGTTAGAAAGAGATGCACAGGTCAAACGTAGAGCAATTTAGGAATTATATAACAATATAATTAATTGAAACACATTAGCAAATTCATACATTAATTCAAATGCATAATATAATTCTCCAAAAGAAAAAAAAAAGGATGCTTCTAACTTCTGATAACATAACTGATTTGCAAAGACTGTCAATGCATACTGACACTATTAGGTAAAAGATACTCTGGTTTCTCTTCAGACCGTATAAATCTTTCGCCTTTTATTAGGTAAAAGATTGATGGCTACTGTAGTTACTCTTTTCTTGTTGCTGGGTCAAATATCCAACGCCCAAAATGAAGAGAGGAAAGGTTTATTTGGTTCACAGTCAGTGGAGGCTTCAGTCTATACTCAGCTGGCTCCAAGGCAGAGTGGTATATGGCAGAGGACCAAAGTTCATAGCAGTAGCAAAAAGCAAAAGGGAGGAGTAACAGCAACGGTGGCTACAGAGACCAAGTCTGTCTCCCTTAGGCTGCATGCAGACCATCTGGCCCAGGGTGAGTGTAGCACTCACACCCATAATCCCAGCAGCGCTGAACCCATAATCCCAGCACTGGATCACGAATTAATCACAAAGTCTAGAAGTCTTCCCCATGACTGCATGAGGCTTTGGGGGGGACAACTAGACACAAACCATAACAATGGTTAAAAGAAAAAAAAAAAAAAGCACCCATGCAATTTTGACCCAGAGACCATATTTTAAAGAGAACATAAAGAAGAAACAGTGCCTTTACAATGGAAAATTTACCTTAACACAACACTGGCAACACTAACAGTTACCAAGTCACACATCATACGTCCTATCTCACGATGCAGTACCAAGTAATCCAGCATCACTCCATGATGTATCATTGCCAAAAATATTTATAAAGTGGGCAGATTACTGGCAATACAGAACACACAGAAGTTAAATAAAGCTGCAAGAAGACAAATGAGCTAAATGCAGATGTCAAAGTCTCCCCAAAAATAAGTGGACTAATTGCTTCAAAAAGTCACTGTTACCAAACAAGGAGATGGGGATGAGGGAGATTCTAAGAGTTTTAACAGATTTAACCAAATGTAGTGGGTGACCCTTGATCAGATCCTGCTTCAAAAATAATTAGCTGCAAAAACATTATAGCAGATCCTTTGTCTGTGTCATCCATGTGGATGAGTCACGGCCAATGCTTGACCAGTTGGCTCTCTGTGAGAGCCTGAGAGAAAGTTTTCTCTCCATGTGACTCTCCCCAGGCACACTATAGAACTTCACTCTCTTTCCTCTGTGGCTCCATAATCTCCTTGTTCAGAAAATTTGGACTCAACTGAGTTTCATGATTTTGCAGTGCAGGTTCTCCTATGTCCTGAGTCTTCGCTGACCTTCAAAGGCTAGGACCAAAATGTTGGCTGGCCTTGTGGCTCTTCTATTTCTCCAATTTTGATTTGTGAACCTAGGTTGTTAACCATCCAGAAGAAAAGCTGATTAGTATCCTGCAGCATATGCCATTCACTTTGCCTTATCTGACTCAATTGTTTTTAGTTGTTGTTGTACATTTCCATTTGTATTTCTTCTTTTCACTTCTTATACGAGGGAGACTATACAATATTTACACATGTGTGTCTGGTTTATTTCACTTATGAGTATATGTTCAAGTGGCATCCACTTCAATATAAATGCTTCAAGCTTATCATTCTTAAGATCTGAGTAATACTCCATTATATAGAAATACTACATCTTTTTCAACCATTCCTCATGTGATGGACATCTTGGTTGTTTCTAAGATTTGGCTATCACACATTGTGCTGCTATAAACATAGGAACACATATATCACTATGATACGATGTTTTCAGTTCCTCTGGGAAAATTCCCAGTAGAGGGATAGCCGGCTTGAATGGGATTTCTAGTCCTACTCTTTTGAGGAGTCTCCACACTGACCTTCACAATGGTTGTACCAGTCTACATTCCCACCAGGAGTGGAGAAGTGTTCCCTTTTCCCCACAACCTCACCAACATTTGTTGTTGGTTGATTTCCTTATGATAGCCATTCTTTCTGGAGTGAGACGGTATCTCAGTGTTGTTTGTATTTGCAGTTCACCAATGACTAGTGATGTGGAGCATTTTTTCATATATTTATTCATTTCTTTAATTTCATCCTCTGACAAGTATGTACTCATCTCAGATGCTCATTTCTGAATTGGGTCTTTAAATTTGAGGGCCCTATTATATCTCAGTTGTTTAGATATTCTAGACAGAAGACCTCTGTCTGATTGCTTATTTGTTAGGATTTTTTCAAAATTTGTGGGTTGTCTTTTCACTCTGTTGACAATTTCTTTTGACATACAGAAGCTCATTAAAAAGAGTTGGTCCCTACAAGATAAACCCTGAGGGGACTTCACTGACCTCATAAGAAACAAAAAGTACATGTGTTGGTATTTAGGTCTTGCTCTAACTAGGTCTTAACCATCCAGGAGAAAAGTATAAAAATGAGGTATACACCACGGGGCCACAATAATAAGCTAAGCTATAAATGGCTATGGTTGACAACTTCTTCAGATTACTCACTATTGTTGTGGAATGCTGGACTGTGTTGGATTGTGTCGTTGAGTTCAGGCACCTAAATTAGTTGAATGACAATGGAGTGCCCATCTTTGACAGGTGTAGACAAAGGAAGGGGCATAGAAAGGAAGAATCATGATGTGTGTGTATGGACAGTACAGTTGGGATAGATAACGCCGTGCTTCTACATAATTCTATGAGAGGCAAGATTTGCACTAATGATGGTTGCACAGGATATTATATCTGCTTCGAGTACTACGGACAACCACTAGGAAAATAACAAGGTAGAAAGTATTAATTATTGAATCTTTTATGTAATTCAGGTATAAAAAATAAGATACGCAAACAGCTATATTCTATTTACTGATAAGAGACATACACTATAATAATGCCTGTAAGATAATATCATGTATGCACCTTCTATGATACCAAAACATTATGAAAACAGTTTGCAATGTATTAATTTATCAAATCCATCTTGTCAAGGTATCTTAAAACTGTCTCATTGATATTTGTACTTCAATAAAATAAAAATTACAAAAACAAAACATTATGGCAGCAAATGGAGTAATCTGAACATTGGTTGGTACTAGAAAGTATTAGGAAGCCCCTGCTTGCTGCTGATGTTAAAATCTGACTGCTATGAGTCCAAAGTCCTTATACAGAAATATTAAGGGATGAATTCTCATCATGTCTCTATTTTCCTGTGAAATTGTTCAACAAATTATATACACAAGTGGAAAACACACATTACAGTGAGCCAGTCTAAAGTTGAATCGCTTATATTTGAAATAATGATGGATTTTTACAGTCCAGAGCTCCGACCTAGAATATAATTATCTTTCACTGTTGAAACTACTATGCATTTATGTGCTCATGCAACATAATAAGGTCTCCAGCTACGTATTGAATGTGCTTCTTTAAAAGCCCAATAAGGCCAATTCCCCTTCTTTTTATCATGACTACTGATACTGAGACTTCTTGCCTCCCTGTATCCATTCTTAGCACAAGGTCATGATGTTGTTAAGTACATTAATGTAACTTCAGCTTTAAAAAGTATATTTTTCTGGAGAACAGAAAAGCTAATGACCTGTAGGAATCCTACACAAAAATTCTTGAATGAATTTGAATCAGTCAAAAAGTACTTCCAATGCCCAGATACTTTTTTTTCTCTCCACTTGGAATATGAGCATAATTTGGGGGCTGCAATAGTCACTTTGTGGCCATGAGAACCGTAGAGATTTTCATGCTGTCATTCTGAATTTCTGAAATGATGCATCGAAGTGCCACATTGTGTGTGTGTGTGTGTGTGTGTGTGTGTGTGTGTGTGTGTGTTTTAGGACAGGGCAGACAAAGTATACAAGGTCTCACTGTGTAGATCAGACTCAGAGTGATCCTCCTGCTTATAGCCTTCCCAAGTACTGGAATTACAGGTGCACACCACACTGCCCAGTCTGCTAAGTGCCACTTTTAAGGGGCACGTTGCTGCAGTCATCTCTATTACTCAGCTGATAAAGCAGATATAAAGACAAATAGATGAAATGATGCCTAAGATATGAGAATCCTTTATGAAATCCATTCAAGAAATGCAGGAGGGCCAGGGAGATGGCTCAGTAGAATAAGTGCTTGCCTAGCAAGCACAAGGGCCTGAGTTCAATCCCCGGTTCGGCAAAAAAAAAAAAAAACAAGGTGAGATTTAGGGGCTGGGGAAATAGCTCAGTAGAATAAGAGCTTGCCTGGCAAATGTAAGGGCCCAAGTTCAATCTCCAGTTCCACAAAAAAAAAAAAAAAAAAAAAAAAAAGAGATGCAGTAGAATTGTTAAGGAGGAAGTGGCCACGGTGTAGGGGACATGAACGCATCACCTTCCCCTGTCACCTCATCCCAGGCTGCTACTTTTTCTTGTTATTGTTGTTACAGGGGATTGAATCCAGGACCTTATGCTTGCCAGGCAGATGCTTGTGTTTCTGAGCTAATTTTCCAGCCACTATAAATTCTTTTGAGCAAAACAATGACTACCAGCATCTTTCAGCACTGGATCTAGGTGATGTCTAAGTTCCACCAGACGACTGAACAACTGGAGTCAGGCTCAGACTCAAAAACAGGAGTTAGGAAAAGAACCTGAAAGCCAGAGATAAGAGCTACAGCTCACTTGCCCCCCTGGATGCCCATGAAAGCATAGACAGTCCTGAGTTGACTGATGGGAACAGACAGTACATCTGCCTGTGGGACAGAGTCCCCTCTGCCCTCCACCACAGGCAAGACTGACCCCAGAGGAGCCTCCAGTAACCAGCCCTGAGCTCACATGAGTCAATCAGGAAGAGGCCACCTGACACAAGAACAGTGAGAAAGAGAACAGACAGAACCACCAGCAAGTAGAGTATCTGCATTGTAAAGACTTCAGGGAGACTCAAATACAATGCAAGGACAGGTGCACACACACACATGCAGTTGTAAAATATGACTTTCAATTAAGTAGTTTTAAGGAATGATTTAAATTAATAAAAAAAAAAGCCAAAAATCAAATTCAAGAAATTTCTAAAGGAAAAATATAGAGAAATAAGCACAAACATCTGGATATCAAGGCTACCTCAGTACATAAGAAAGCATAACTTCAGAGGACTGGAAGCAGGATGAGAGATGATTAGGAAAGATATTTCATGAAGCTGAAGGTAAATCTGCTTCCATGGAATAAATGGCCTCACTTAGACCGAGCTAACTGACCCCAGAGCCAAGATGCATTCTACTAAGATTCCCAAACTCTAAAGAGAGAGAAGTCTTATAAGACACTAAGCAGAAGTATGAGGTATATCTATAAAACATAAAAATCAGACTGACATCAAATGTCGCAGATCTGGAACCTCCAAAACACCTGGCAAACATCCAATAATCACAGAAAGCCCATCCTCTATACTCTGTGGACCACAGTTAGTGGGTACGAGGAACAGATTCTGAGGCAATCCCGTATGACTCAATAAGAAAAAGATCTGTGGGAAGTCTGTCAGCAAAGAAACCAACAGAAAATGAATTGTTTAAGTAGCACATATTCACTGACAATTAATATGTAACAATGAACTGGATATGTGCTATAATAGATTAATGAATAATTAGATGATAGATTGATAGATCATGTCACACATCTGTTACACATATATCAAAATATTTATATATCATAATATATATCAGACAGATAAATGGATAGATACACACATACATAGACACATAGCTGAGCTAAAAAGTGTGAAAGTAATAGGTACAGACGTTTAAGAAACTACTGGACAAAAGTGGAGAAAAAAAGGCATTCTCAAAGTTGGCAGATTCAGAAGGAAGGAGATGGAAGTTGAACATTTTGTGAAAAAAAAGAAACATTTTATGGGAAAAATAGCTGTTAACTCTAGGTATCAATAATAAAGTCATGAGCATCTGATGTGGAAAAGGAGGAAAGTAAATCATTTCAAAAAACAAGAAGAGCTGAACAAACAAAGCAACAGTGGGGAAAATATAATGAGTGGTGGACAAATAGCAAAAATAAGGAAAGTAAAAAATAATTTGCAATACAAAATAAGTAGCAAGCATGAAGAAAATGGCAGGACTCAATCATATCATCATTATATTAAACATGAAGGAGTAAAATCCTACCATTGAATAAGAGTGTAGGTACATTCTAAATTAACAGTCTACCCACATATGATTAGAACAAGATAATGCAACCACATGGACCAGACCCAAGGGGGCCAATCTCTTTTCCAAGAATCTTCCCAGGGATATTAGAGAATGGACTCCTTCAGGTGGTGCAGTGTGCAGGAGGGGGAAAGCAGCTGTTGCAATAACGAGTCTGCTGCCACATGTCTTGCCTGACCTGTAGAAATCCTTCAGCCACTGCATCAAAGGCTGCAAATATGTCACCCCAAGAATCCAGGGCAGGCCTACTGCTGATGGGAGAAGTGCGAGAAACAGCACAGGCCCCAGGCCTAGACCAGGGGTGGCCACCGATGGCGTGCACTTCCCAGCCAGCACACAGAGTCCTCTCTGTCAGCAAGTTAGCCAATGCAGCCAGCAGCCGGACACTGGAGAGCTGCTGCTGTTTTCTAAACTACAAGCTCAGTATTCAGGTTTAATTGTAGTGTTGGTGATCATTAAGCGGGTTCTGAGGTGAAGTTTGGCACTCGGTCCCTAAAGGGCTCACTGTCACCTACCTAAACCAAAACCATCAAAAGACTGCTGCTACTGAGGAAGGCACAGGAAATGCTTTCTCCTAAAAGATCAACACTGACAAATACTTGGCTCCAATGGGGAAGAAGGGGAATAATCCTGAGCAGACCCAGCACCCGCACCATGAGACGCTGACGTCAGCTGCTGGGGCGGGCAGGAAGGAGAGAGGACCAGCAGGAGCTGGCAAGCTTCCCTGTCTGCAGACCTGTGACAAAACTTCTCAAACTTCTTCAGCATAAGGAATACACTAACAGACAAAAATCTGGTACAAAATAAAAGCATAGAGAGCTCCAGAAATGGTGAAAGACAAAGACAATTTGTCTTCTCCTTCATTGTGCTAGAAGGTCATTGATGGACTAAAAGAAAAATAGCTGAAATGTGCCATGAAGTTTAAAACAGATAAAGTAAAATGTATGACAATCGTGGGTGGCAGAAACAATGGGACAAAGGAGCACAAGCATACGACCAGGCTTCACTGTCCCTGGTTCATCCTTTTGTTGTCCATCAGACAGCTCACAGAGCAGTAAGCTGAAGCTGTGCTCCTCTGCCTCCATCGGTGCCACACACCCACTCTTCCTCACCTGGGAGTGACTTTCCACCCCACCCATTTCCTCTGGCTGACCTCCTGGGGACAGGTCTTGATCCTTTACTTTCACACTGTATCCAACAGAAGAATATTCTGCTGCCTCTACTTTCAGAATACACTACCAATGCTGCCATCATTAATTCAAGCAACACCATCTCCCACGGACTGCCACAGTAGGATCCCAATGACTTCCCTTCCCCCCAAGTGCACACACTTGCCCTGTGGCAGGCTACCTGCAACACAGCTTATCAAGAGTAAGTTTATCAAGATTAATCCTTGATAAACTTCCACAGCTCCTCTGCTCAAACCCTGAAGTTATGACCCACTTCACTCAAGATGTACAATGGCTGACAAAGCACACAGAGACGTGGCTATTCTGTGATCACTCTCCCCATAGCCCTCTGGACTCCTCCTCCTCCATACACTCAAGAGCACCTGCCATCTAGTCCATCACACCCAGGCCACTCTGACTGTCTTCTTCTTTCTGGAACACAACAGGTCAACCTCCATCTCAGAAATTTTCTCCAGCTGCTCCCTTCCCTAGATGATCTTACTTACCCTAGAGAAACAACTGGCTGACTTCTCAGCATCTGCTATGGTTGTGTCTAGTTGTCCCCCAAAAGCCTCATGCAGTCACTGGGGTGGCTTCTAGAGTTTGTGATTACTTCAAGATCCAAAGCAGAGATTATGGGTGTGAGTGCTACTCCCGCCCTGGGGCGGATAGCCTGAATACAATACCAGGAAGACAGAGAAGCTTGCTAGCTGCCATGGCGGCTGCTCCTCCATTTGCTCTTTGCTGTTTTCTGACACCATAAGCTGCTGCCCTCTGCCATGTGCTGTTCTACCTTGGAGCCAGCCGAGTATGGATTGAAGCCTCCACAGACTGTGAGCTATGACTTTCCTTCCTTTTGGGTGTTGGGAATTTTGTCTCAAGAACAAGAAAAAAGTAACAGAGACACCACCCCCACCCCCTTCAAATCATGGCCCAAAGCTGACTTGCTTAATGAGGACTTACTGGGCTATTTTATTTATAATATACCTGTACTGGTCAGCCTTCCCCTCACTAGGACAGAACATATGATAGCCACAACTAAAAAGAAAAAAGGTTTAACATAGCTCCTGGTTTCTGAGGCTTCAGTCCATGGTTTGCTGGCTCCAAGGTGGAAACAGCATGGCAGGAGGGTGTGGTGAAACAAAGAAGCTTACTTTACTGTAGCTGGGAAGCTAGTGGGAAAGGAGTGCCTGCAAGGAAGGGGTCAGCGCTAAGGCAGAACCTACACATCAGACTCCGTGACGACCCAGACACACGCAGAAGCAGGCTTTGCTAATGCCTCAAGCTGGCTCTAGCACCAATCAAGCTGTCAATGCAGCTGAACTGCCACCACCCTCCTTTCCACACCAGCTCAGCCAGACCCAGGCCTACTCTTGTATCCGTACTACATTTCGACAGAGTATAAAATGTGCCCATCTCTTCTCACCAGAATGCAGACTCCAGAAGACGTGGAATATCTATTTCCTTCACTACTGTATCCAAAAGTGGGTAGTACGCTGTGATAAAGACTCACTGGATGACTTTCCAAAATAAGACCTGAAGAAATGAAATTCTGCCACATCTACAGCACAGAATTTATTCAGTCACTAAAATTAACTAGATTTTTTAGCTAAAGCAGATAAATTAGGAGGCCTTCCATGACACTGAATATATTGAATAAGAAATGCCAGTTGAGTGGGCCTACTCCACTTTCACTTTTACAAAAATAATTGTTCTAGGCATGTAAGGGTGTTTGTGTCTGCATTTGTGGATACAGCATTTGTGAGTTATGAGGAAAAACATATTTAGTGAAAAGGCCACAGGCTGAGTATCCCTTATTTAAAAATATTTCTGGACTTTGGATTTTCTCAGATATTGAAATGTTTGTATCTACATAACCAGAGACAGGAGGAAACGTAAGCCTAAACACAAAATCCATTTGTGCTTTACATACGTCTTAAATCATGTGAAAATGATTTTGCACAAGATCACTAGTGTGCCTGCACTGTGACAGCTACCCACCACGTAAGGTCAGGGACCAAACGCTCCCCTGCGACGTCACACTGATAGTGTGTAGGATACAGGGATGGTGCAGTCCCCCAATTGACTAAAATAGCATAAGTCAATGTCTGATATGCCAAGTTTGTGTTCTCTACAGTTGAAGAATGAATTCTAAGAACAAGGGTGCTTAAGAGTAAGAAGTATTTATTGAAAGAAAAGCTTCCAAGAGGGGCAGAAGGGGTTTGTGGTGAGTGGCCCAGAGAACCCACTTCTCAAGGGAGTTTTACAGAGGAAAATCACAAGGGGAGACAGGTGGGACAAAGCATTGTTAACTTGTAAGTAATACTGATTGGGATCACATGGAGGGCAAGGCGCACAGCAAACACATAGGGGACAAAGAAGGACAGCCCTGGAAAGAGTTTGCTCTCCTACCAAAGGTGACTGACACATAAGAGAATACCAACCACTGCTATTCAGCCCTAGGGAAGCCCATGAGTGTAGTCCCTCCTCTTCGTCCAGAAGCCTGAGCTTCAGTGAATGCAACTCCAGACACAGCTGGCTTCTGCACTGACCTATCCAGGCCCAGCCCTGCCTGACTGCAGATAATATTTCTAAATAACTTGGCTGACTATATTAGTACAGACACTCAGAAAGTTTCTAGTTTTAGTGCATTTCTGTTTTCAGGTTTAGATACTCAACCTGTATATCAAACAACTTAAGTTCAAACTCTGATCGATCTTTCATTTCTAACAGAGCTCTCTCCAACATCAGTTCCCTCAACTATAAACTGGGGATGATAATGGCTCCTCCACAGGCTGTTGTGGGTCTTAAATAAAAACTTAATAAGCATTCAGCAGCCACTATCTGTTACTCAGCTTTTTGTCACTTACCACCAGGACAGTGTCTAACAACTGCATTCACTTATACTTACTTGTGAAACAAACTATAATATCACAAAAATAAAAGACAAAGTTTTGGGGCACAATTTTCAGGGGATTACTTAGGCTTTTAAAACCTATACTAAAAGCAGCAGCCAAGCCATGGTACAAGGCTGATGTGCACACACAGCATAGAGACGGCAGACCCAGCAGGCACTTTGAGGCTTATTTTTCCTCTCGTTGTATTTTCAGAGGGGTTATCACTGGCCTCCAGAAAATGTAAATAAACACACACTGGCAGAATTTTGGTCCTAGGATAAAAACCCATTGTTTCTTCAACAAAGTCATCTTCTAAACTGATCAACAAACAATTTATTTTGCAAAATCTGGCTTTATGCGTGGTAGTCCTTCCTCTGCCTGCTTTTACTTCCTTTTCATGTTAGGGCTTTTTCATTTCTTTGTGTTTTGTTGAGTTGTTGTTGTTTATAATGAGTACAACTTCAACTTGCTTTTTTAAAAAACTTTACTGTATTTTCACAAACTGAGCACAAAACCTTTATTCCGGAATTTTTCACTTGTGATTTTATCTTCCCAAACATCTCTAGTTCAAATCCTTCAGGAGGCGGGACCACAGGAGACGCTGGAACCTGAGACACAGCTGTTAGTAACAAGTCTGTGGAATCTCTGTGCTCCCGAGGTGTCCTCACCAGTATAATGATGATGAGCCAATCACATTGCTTCTTTAGTTCCTATAACCAACACTGTTGCAACACTGCTACTGTTTCTACTCTACTGCTCAGGTGCACTTTCTCTTCCTCCTGATCAGAGCACTCACCTAGGTTTTATGGCACGAATGCTAACCTGTCAGTCCTGACAGAATCGATACTGTGAACAAAGCAGAATATGATCAGTACATTATATCTGCAAGGGGTGCAGCTGATGGAGACCAGCATGTGTGAACAGACTCACTCCAGAGAGTCACTGTGAAATGTTCCAGCTAACCTGGGCAAGCAGGAAGCATGCTTTGAAGTCTCTGAGGCCTCCAAATAGCCCGCCAAAGACACCCACCTGCTGTCCTCCATCGTCCGGATGCTGCCTTAATTTGGAAAAGGCTCTCTGTAGGTGCAATGATGTGAATCTTGAAATAGAGAGATCATTCTACATACACTCTTTCACAGGGTTCCTTATAAGAGGGAGGGAGGAGTGTCAGAAAGAAGGCAAGGTGACAACAGAAACGGAGGTTGAAATGATGTAGCACCATGTGCCAAGGAAGAGGAATAACTGATAGACAGCTATCAGAAGCAAGAAGAAACAGATTTTCCTTTACACTCTGCCGACTTATTTTAGACTTTTAATTTCCAGGACCATAAGAATCAATCTAGGTAGTTTTAAGCCACTAAATTTGCCTTGGTTTGTTATAGCAATAAACCCAATACTGCAGTGCTCTATCATCAACTCTTGCCCTGAGAAGGTGCTGCAGAAAGATCCCAGGGCTGGAGAGATTTGAACAAGAAACCTGTTCAGAACAGGGCAATGTACAGTGGAAACTGCCTTAGAGCTCATGGACTTGGAATACTATCAGGAGCTCCTTAGGTAAAAACCAGAGTTGAGGGGGAAAAAAGCCAGGAATAGAATCGCACTCACTGTGGTTCATGAATGTTCAGTTAAGGATACTGGGCATTAGCAATACTTTTTAGTATTTTACAGGAATTAGGATACCATAAATCTGGTAGAGACAAGCCTTTCATTTTATTTACAAATCCCTTTTTTTTTTTTTTTGTTCAATGTGCATTTCAGGCTTTCATTCTTTTTAAAAATCCCAACCTAACCACATGTGGGGGTGCACACCTATAATGCAGCACTCTGGGAAATTGAGGCAAGAGGATCACAAATTTGAGTCCAGCCAGGGCAACTTAGTAACTCAGCAAGACCTTGTCTCAAAATTTAAAAAAATGAAAAGGAACTGGGGATGTAGGCCAATGGCAAGGCCCTGGATTTAAACCCCAGCACAACCATCAAAACAAAAGTTTCAATCTAGCTACCAAACAGCTGTGCTACTGCTAACAGTAAACAAGATAAAGCACTTCTTGGTAGGAAAATAACTACCTCTGAAGATCAGGTAAGGCTTTTACACCTTAATGAAGAATGGGCTGCAAAGGAGGGAAAAATATAAGATGTCAACGTAAGGAAAACTCCCAAAATTCTGACAAGAAGTACTAACTGAGAAAGTCTGTAAATTAGAGATAAAATTAGCCATTAAAGATTATTGTACAGTAAAATGAGACAACACATGCCAAAAGCAAACAGGAAGCCCAAACTTCAAAATGCTGCCACAGCCTTTCCCTTGGAAATGTCTTAAGTGGCTTCCTGAGTTTGAAACAAAGTCTAGAGCCTTCAGAACTATTTCAATTTTATTTTCCACAATTCTACTGTAAGCCATTCAGCTCATTCTAAACTGACAAGCACACGTCTGATGAGACGCACTGAAATCAAAGTCACGTCCACCACTTCCTGTCACACTGGCCAAACTCTACTTCCATTCTTCATCTGAAGAAGTGCATAATAACAGCAGCTACTTCATAAGATTATTGGAAGCAAAATTATAGTCCCCATATAATTCTCATCTTCTACAAAGCTTTCATGCACTAGCATTTTATAATAACTGTGGTAATAACCAGTTGTCCTCCTTCTGAACCCTTCAGCTGTTCATCACAGCACTGTTTGGACTGAATAGGAATTACTTACTTCTGTCTCTCTGCACAGACTAAAGCTTACTAATCCTGTCATTCCACGACCTGTTGGAGTGTCTGACAACATTATGTGATATAAATTTGGGCATCTAGTTTGTTTTAAAATCTTTTTCATTTTTTGTTGTGCATTTTCTTTCCCAGCAATGTTGTAAGTAAGAAAAGTGAAATCCTGTCGTCATATTGTTCAGGTTACTATCCTGTTTCTCTCAGGTGCTTTGGAAATGCTGGCTGCATTTCCCCCACACAACCGGATGTGATTGGTACTTGCACTCACAAGCTTGATTCTTTTCATGATTCTTGTTGCAAACAGAGTTGGGCCAGAACCAAATCAAATTCAATGGTTAGACAAGAAGGGGGGTGAGGGTAAGAGCAGGAAGAGAAAAGAAAAAAGAGAACAAAAGAAAAAAATGGAAGTAAAACTTCTGTAAATAAGAGCAAGAGGAATTCAACAGAAGGAAGGGAATTGATTGGGACAAGCAAAGAATCTAGATATATCACGTACAGGTAGAAATTCCCTATGATTAATGTGATCATTATGTACTGATAGGTCAGCCAGGTAGCCCAGTAGACTAAAGCGCCTGCTTAGGCATAGCACAGCAGCCAGGATTCAATCCCCAAGGTGCCTTGCCGGCCCTGTCCCTGAGGCACTCTGACAGGGCGACTTAGCCTGGGGTTGGTGTTGTACACCTATAATTCCAGCACTTGGGAGGCTGAAAACAGGAGGATCATTATGTCTGATCTACATAGTGAGACTCTGGAGACCCTGTCCTAAATACAGAAAAATAAACAGATAAATAAATGTACCAATAAAATTAATTTTAAAAATTCAATGGTTAGATTCAATGGTGACCTTATGGAGAAAACTGATTCTGTTCTGATCCTTTCAGGTTTGCAAGAATGGTGGAAACAACCGGCACCACTGCACTCGTTTTTGATACAGTACATTTTCATACAAAAATAAAAATCACCGACATCACCTAATCAATCAAACCAAAAGGCTCAGCCATTGTAGTTTCCCATGACATGCCTCATTCGTCCACTGGAAGTTGTCTGAAACCGTGACACAGAACACCTCGGATCCACAAGCTTTCACCTGAACCCCATACTTCTGCTGAGCCCAAGCTCCTTAAATTTTCCTCCCCCAGCCATTCTCCTGGATGGTGAGCTCCTTCAGAAATAGCTCCCCCTGGGAGGGGTCATCCTCACCTTAACTACTCCCATCCTCTCCTTGTCTGTTTCCTTCATTTAATACTAAATTGTCCAGTCTGGATTCAATTCTCTCAATCTGAAAATCAACACATGGCCCAAATTGCATTCATTTTGTAAAACAGAAGTGTTAGGCAAGCATATGTATTATAAAAAGTACGATTAAGAAAAACATCTTTAAGCAATTGTTAGAATTGTTCAAGCACTATTCTTTGATTGGTAACCTTTTTTTTTTTTCTTTTTTTTTAAACTTCTTTAACATCTATCTCCCCACACAATCAAACAAACTCTTCACAAAGACCTTCTTTCTGCCAGGCTCTCTTGTATATTCCAGGGTCTAGCACAGTACCCACCACGTATGAGTAATTAAATAACTGAAAATCAAAGAAAAACATGCTGGCTGAAATCAATCTGGAAGGAAGAGTCGGGCAATGGTGGCACACACCACTGAATGTAATTCAAGCATTCTTGAAGGCTGAAGCTGGAGGATTTAAATTCAACCCCTGCCTGGGCAGCCTAGTAATTCAGCAAAGATTTGTCTCAAAATACATTATAGAAAGACCTGGGTCCAAAGCTCAGTGCAAAGTCCCAGGTGTAATCCCTGGTACTGCAAAAATAAATAAATCAAATAAAAGGAAGGCAGGCTGGCAGTAGTGTATTTTCCCCTTAATCCTGAGACACTGATAGACCTTACACATCACCTTGCTACTTTTTAGGTTCAAGCAAATGTCACAACCCACCAGACACATGTTAACTGTGTAAGCCAGGTAGGGAATAAAACAGTCATGAGGTAAAAAATGTAACAGATCTGGCTGTTTGCTTAGAGTTTTGTCTATACATAAACTTAATACATTAGCTTTGAGGAACTTATATTAATTAATTAATTAGAGAAGGTTTTCCTTTTCTTTCTTTTTTTTTGCTAGTTCTGGCTGCCTTAAGGGCAGATGTCATGCGGCTTGTGGGGCTGAGGATCGAACAGTGTTCCCCCGCACCTGACTGCATTTTAAACAACTGAGCGATCAGGCAACCCCCCCATTAATTTGATTTATCTGCACAACCCTTTGCATTTCACATCTTCACTGAAGCATAAAACTGCTCAGGAGATCACTATTAGAACAAGATCTGGCACATGAAGTGCAAAAACATATCCACTGCATTATACTTTATTATTATCACTAGCAAACTGTGCAATGTATAGATGTGAGTATGAACTCAGGTCTTTTTCTGTTCAATAGCTTCCCAGCAGACTCTACCCTTTCCTTTTTTTGGTGTTGCTAAATAGATTTTACAATGGTTAAGAAAAAAAAAATGAACCTATAAAAAACAACGTGGAAAAAAACTCTGGTAAGACCATGGTATGCAGTAGCACCAGGGAATTAAGTAGCTCAGCTGCAGGGACCCCTCTTAGAAAACACTGCAGGAGTTGGCCGGGTCTGGAGAAGAATTAAGGAGTCCAAGTGGGAAAGGGAATCCAAGTCAGCATAGTGAGTATAATTGGGGAGTTATCCCCAAACTCAGTCTGGATTCAATTCTCTCAATCTGAAATCAACACATGGCTCAAACTGCAATCATTTTGTAAAACAGAAGTGTTATACAGTGTACGTGTTATAAAAGTATGATAAAAACACCTATAATTTCCAACATGTATATCTAAGACAGTCCTACCTTATTATGAATAGAGAACACATGCTTGCCTGGTGTGCATGAGGCCACTGGGTTTAACTCCCAGAACCATTGGAAAAAGAGGAATAGAGAACATGAAAAGTTTTGAGTGAGGTCCTCAATACAGCTGCTGGTAGAACTATCCCCTCAGACTCCCCTGGTTTATGATCAGTTGGGCCTAAGGCAACATGAAATGTATTTTAAGAATTTTCAGTCAGACTAGACACAAACGGACAATGGATATATTGACAGCCACCTTAAGCTTGCAATTCAACTAAAATGTATTTGGCTTTGTCATCCCAGCCTTTGGAAGGTAAACAAGCAGAAGCTTCCTTTAAAGTCATTTCTGCATTTTGTACTTTTGTTTTGACTTGATTTGTTTGAGATCAGGTCCCCAAAGGCATTCAGGCTGGGCTTCAACTATGCAGCCCACACTAACTTCCAACTGATAGCAGTCCTCCTGCTATGGCCTCCCGAGGGTGATTAAAGGCATTAAGGTCATTTCTGTCATCAATGAACCTTTCTGTGATCCTGTGACTGAGATTCTTCAGACCATAATTAAACTATGTTAATAATAGCTTCAGGTTACTGAAAACTTCTGTATATTTGTTTTGAAATACAGATAAGCATTCTAGCTGTACTCTCGATGACAATCTCTAACTTATCACTGCAGTAATAAAATGTCACAATAAAATATGATTAAAGAAGCTGTTGCCTGGCAAGCACAAGGTCCTGAGTTCAATCCCCGGCACAACAACAACAAAAAAAATGCTGTCAATGTAATGCCCCAAAGCAATTAAGTATTTTCAAATAAACAGATGAAAAAAATAGGTTGAAACTGATTTAAAAACCAAAAATACATTTATAGGCTATTTCTAAAAATCTAACATGAACTGGCCTGGTGGTAAATGCCTGTAATCTAGCACTCAAGAGGCTGAAGCAGGAGGATCACTGAGTTCAAGGCCATCCTGGGCTCCATAGTGCATCCAAGGCCAGTCTGAACTACACAGTGAGATCTGTGCTCAAAAATAAATAAATCTAATGAAAAACATAAAATCAGAGGTTACATAACAAGCCTAAACTTCCAAAGCTTGTAATTTTAAACAAAACTATTTTTAAGAACTATGCCTAAGTTTTTGGGCAATTGCATTTATGGTAGAAACCTGTAAGTCCAGTCATTTGAGAATTTTTCACAAAAGGAGCGAACGACATTAGTTTCAAACACGGTTACACTTAGCTGGGGAACAAGGCTGGCTTTCAGCATCTGTCAGCATCTGCTCACTGCACCTGTAATTCCAGTGAACTTCCTCCTACCAGTGCCTAACCGGCCATAGACAGGTGACAAGGAGGGGTGGAGAGGCTGACAAGGGCGCTGGGAGAAGGGTTCATAATGCCCACTGTTAAGAACTAACATGTATCCCAGAAAGGTCCTGAGCTTCTCACTCACAAGCCAGGAGTCTGTGGCCTGATTCATTTCCTTAAAAAGAAATAGCTGGGTGTGATGGCTCTGCCTGTAATCCCACCCACATTCAGGGGGCTGAAGCAGGAGGATCACTGGAAGTCTGAAGGCAATTTGGGATGTATGTAGTGAATTCAAGGTAAAATAAATACATACAGAGAGGGAGAGAGAGAGACAGAGAGAGAGAGAGAGAGAGAGAGGGAGGGAGGGAGGGAGGGAGGGAGGGAGGGAGGAAGGAAGGAAGGAAGGAAGGAAGGAAGGAAGGAAGGAAGGAAGGAAGGAAGGAAGGTAACTGCATAATTGTTTTCTCATATCTTAAATGAGAAGTACAGCTGATGCTCATGGAGTGTTCCTAGTGAAATCCACTAGCATAGTACAAGTAAACTACCAGTAATTCATGGCACAAAGAATACACTCATTACACCCTGGCTCGCTCACCCTACTCTCTCTTGGTGCTCTCCCCAAGGTGTTTTATGTGGTTCCAGATTTTATGTTTCCTACAAAACAACCTTAACATAACTCACTGTGCTATGAGGTTACAACTTTAAATCCAAAGGGTTGCAATGTTCCAGTAACTCTTCCCAAGCCTGGGCTTTCAACAGTCAGCATTCCCAGACCCTTCTGGTAAGGGCAGGGCACTGCCCCTGCCTGACCTCAGGAATCGGAAGTCAGGAAAATTCAAAGAAACAAAGAATCCCAGATGCGTGGACCACCTTGGCAGCCCCTTGGGATCCACACCCAACGTTCCAGAGAAGGCACCGCGGCGGGTGGGACTCCAGGCCCGTGCTGGGCTGCGCTCTGGACCCGCAGCCCGGACGGAGCGTGGCTACCGCTGCATCCTGCATCCTCGGGCGGCCACCGCTGCGTGGCTGGGGACGCCGCCCACGCGCCTCCGCTCGCCCCGCGGCCGGGAGGAGGCGGCTCAGCCCCGCGCACTTCCTGCGGGAGGAGGAGGAAGGCGGCTGCGTGCGGGGAGGGTAGGAGACTGCGCGCTGCAGTCGGGCCTGCGTCGGCCTCGGCCCGCCCGGCCGCCGGAGCTGCGGCAGCGAGTGAGCCGGCTCCAGGCCGCGCGGGGAGGCGAGGCCGGCGAGGCGAGGCCGGCGAGGCGGGGCGCGGGCCCCCGGGTCACCCACCTTTCGCACTCTGCGGGCCGTGTAGAGCCCCATCCCGTCCTGAACCCCGGAGGACTTCAGGGAGAACCTGTCTGGCACGTACATGCCCAGCATGTCTGCGCCGCGAGGTGACCCCTGCAGACTTGGGGTGCCGGGCCGGAGGGGACGCCGGCGGGAAGGAGGAAATGCAGGGCTCCTCCCAGAATCCCCACCGCCCCGCGAGGCGTCCAGGATCCCCCGCGGCCCGGCCCCTCCTCGTCCCGGCTGGCTCGGCCGGAGCCGCGGCTGCCCCGCTGCCGGGGCTCGGGGGCGCTACGGGCGGGCGCGGGGTGCCGGCGCTGATTGGCCCGAAGTTGGCGACTCCGACCCGCGAGCGCGGGCCAGGCGCACCGAGCCGCCCTGGACCGCCGCGCCCGGGCCAGCCCGGGCCTCATCCACACACACACTGCCTGCCCTACGCCCTGCCCCGCCGCTCGCTCCAGATGCCCTGCGGTGGGCCTGGACGCGCTGGACGCTTGCTCTGGACAGCTGCTCCCCGAAAGCCAGCCTGTGCCCTCGCTGCTAGGGAAGAGCCTGGAGGTCCAGGAAATACCTTGATTCTGCCTTCCTGCTTGCTGCAGGGGTGTGAAGCCATAGTGTATCAGAAAGTGGAAATGTTAACCTGCAGAGAAGGGAGCGGTGCACAGCCTGCAGGTCATGTATTTCAGGTTGGAAATGTGTCACAAATAATTGAAGCGTTATTCCAAGCAATAGAAAACTTTGTATGGTAGAGACAGTCCTAGGAAGTTCCAACCCTTCCCAAGATACACAAATCCCCAATCCTCCCTTACCTGAAAGTCACAAAGCTCTTGCACCACCGCTGACAGGGCATATGAGAGACAATGCTCAAATAGAAGCTGACATCGCAACGCCAAATCAGGCTTCAAGTTTTCTGTAGTGTTTTTAATAGTTCCTAGGTTGGGCAGCATGCTCAAAAGGAGCTGAAAGGGCCAGTTGCATTCTTCCAGTTTGAGCTGTCCTCCTTCTAAACCATTAAATATACAGAATTTTGACAAAATTGAAGTACACACCATGGAAATGTTTCTTGTCTCTTCAGGATTAAGAAGCGCCTTCAACATAAATAGCTCTTGTGCAGAAGATTTTGATTTAAAATTAGAAAATGGCCAGGAAGCTGGATGGGGAGGTGCATGCCTGTAATCCTAGTATTCAGGAGGCTGAGGCAGGAGTACTGCAGTTCAAAGTCAGTCTGGGATACAGTGTGGGTCCCAGGCCAGCCTGAGCTACATTAAAAGGACAATAAAAGAGAAAGAAAGCAAAATGGCAAAGGAAGAAAGAAAAGGTACAGGATGTGGTGGCGCACACTGTAATCTAGCTTTTAGGAAGCTGGGACAGGAGGATTACGTAGGATAAAAGCAAGCCTGGGTGCAGCATGAGCTCAAAACCAAGACTACTAAGGAAACTGTGTCTCAAAAAGGAGGGAAAAGAATAAATAAAAAGATGGAAAGTGGTTACATCAGGAAAAAAAGATTTTAAGGAATAAAAAAATAATCTTTTGTTTGTTTTTGGTACCGGGGATCAATTTCATCCTTGTGCTTGCCAAGCAGGTTCTTATGCCACTGAACTGTCTCTGCACCCAAAATGAATCTGTTTTCAGAAGTGTAAGACCAGCTTTGCTAAGCAAGTTAGGAACACTGTTTTAATGACTGAGCTTTGATAACTTTGACTTGCCATAAAATATCATATCTAATTTCTACGTAGGGAAGTGAATTAATAAGTCAGGTACTAAGTTTGTGAGAACTTGGAGTTAGATAGCTTTGACCTACACAGCAAGTGCTCAGTAAGTACTTCTGGAATGAAAGTCACAAGGGAGGCTGATCTGAGATGCCAGTCAGTGATGAATCTGAACTCATTTTGCTTTTTGTTATGCTTCCCAAGATCTGCACAAAGTAGGTTTTTTAGAGGGGTCCTTTGAGTCACAGCTGAAACCCAGCCAGACCAGATCCACTGGGCCCAGCTGGAACCAGACCACTCTCCAAGGGTGGAGCACTGGCACTGTCCTGAGGCATTCAGCACTTTGTGAGCCAGCCTTTCGTACAGCCCCCAGCGCAACTGGCTTCTCAAATGCCCTGCCCTGTCCCTTTGCACACAGAATTTTCCATAGTTCTTGATCATTAGAGAAAAAGCAGAAATATTTTTTGCACAGCCCTCCCTCGCAGATGACCCTGACTTTGGCACACGGTATCTTTTGGTTGTGCACTTGTTTCCGAGGAACAGGGTTGCCAGCTTGAGTCCTCACTCCCTGAATGTGAGTGTTTGCAATTAGCAAATGGTGAAAATACTTAGATAAGTGAGGACTGCCGAATCTCAAATTGTAGGAAACTGTCCAATTCTTTTATGAATCTTGCTCAGAGATCCAGAGTAATGAAACGAAAATACATTTCATTAAAGTATGCAATCGTTCTTTTCAACTATGAAATGCAGCCGTCTGAAAGTCTTCCTAAAACATGGGAAACAGTGATGAAAAGCTTTTCATAATAAGTTGTGTAACAACACATAAAAAAGGAAATGTTTGCCAAATCAAAATGAACACTACTGTCCGGATATTTGATTCTGAAGCCTATAAGACAGTGGCAGTACAGTGACTCATTTCTGAAAACTTTAAAAGCTTAAGTGACCTTTCAATATTATCTTTGAAAAATGGGAAATTAAAAGTCTGCTTTATATCAAAAGTTTAAATCCAGTCTTTAAAAAAATAAGAATATCAAAAGGCTGATATTTAAACTACTACCATGCACCTAATTTACTTATTCTAGAAATTACTGCATTACCTTGATACATGAAATACTGTTCTCAACACATTTTTCCTTGTTTTCAAATTTTCTTTTGGAAGATGTTTTTCTCACAGATATGCATAAAGCAAAATCTCCCTGTTGAACTTTACCTTGATTTTTCAATTCAAGGAAAATTTGAATTATAATTCTATATTAATTAGTTATTTTACCACCCATACTTTTGAATTCTTTTGATGCAGTAGTCAGTTATTAATGACTGTTTCTAAGTGCCATGGTAGAATAAAAGCCTTAAAGAAAAGAAAGAAAAGACTGAGGTTTATTTATTTTTAGTTTCATGAGTCATAGCTATTTTGTAGTGAATGACTAGAAAACCAAGTTTACAGGGCAGAAAAGAATAGAGATTTGTTATGACTCAAAAATAAAAGTGGAAAAAAAAGAGAAAAAAAGTGTTAGGGGAAAAGAATGAACAAAACAAGAAACAACTCTTTGAAATGCAATGAATAGTGGTGTCTGACTGTCTTTCTGAGATCATCTCTCCTCAACACTGACCTTGCAGTAGCCCTAGCACTGTTGCCCTGAACCAACCATAGTTCAGGCTCTTGTTTAGAGCAAGGAAGGGATTGCCAGGTGTACTGCAGCAAGCAGCTCCATTGGCTGAAGATCACAGCTATGCTTAGGACACAGCAATGCCAACAAAAGATATAGCACAGAAGAAAATGTTCAGGTAACAGAAAATCACCTCACATAGGGCAAAGCATGCCGAAGTAGCCACAGCAACAGAGTGCTGGCACATCAGGCTCTTGAACAAAGGCCAGGCATCCTGGCTTACGTGCTGCCCCCTGCATCTCTGGGTCTGCTTGCAGGAATGATTGACAGGGTGCTGAGTCATCCTTTGAGCTCTCAACACATATGCATTTCCCAGAATTCCTTCTAACCTTAATTGCATTTATGAGCTGAGGTACATATTTTTTTAAGAGAAAAAAATAAAACATTTCAAAATAAGATAATAGGAGGTTAACAATTGTTAATATATTGTGCCCAAGTACATATTTATGAACTTGTAATGAAGTAGAAGTAAGTTAAAGGTAATTAGAGGTCAGGCTAAAAGATCCAATGTCCATGTCTTCTCATTTAGGGCATGTGAGACCTCTGCAGTTATCATTATTTTATTTTTTGCATCTCTTAAGGTAATAAAAACAGGAAAATCTAAAGAAGATTGTATTTAGACTTAAATGGAGGATATGGAGGGATGCAGCGCCATTGTTTATATCAACACTAGATTCCTGAGAAGACAATCTTGAAATCTAAAATGATCTGGACAGTAAATCTTCCTCTGACTGTTGCACAGCTACACAGTACAAAAGAATCATAGAACCCCTTAACTAGAAGAAATCTACAGGTTGTTGGTACTAAAATGAGTTGTGTTACTAAAATAAAGGCTAAAGGATAAATCAGAAGTTATCTCACCACGAAGTCAAGTACTAGAGAACATCCAAACCTCTCTCGGGTCTCCACATTGATACCTTCAAGCCCAGGATCAATGTTAAGGTTCCATCCAGAAGAGGCGGCAGAGTTAGATTTACTATATTGTCAACTGCGGTTGGAGAAGGCTTCAGCTGTACTCATAAGAAAGTGTGGATCCTTTATTGCTAAGTTTTCAATAACATCTTCAATTTCATTGACTGATGCTGAGATATTTAGAATTTATGTAACTTCTTGATTGAGCTTTGGAAATTCATATGTCCCTGGAAATCTGTTCATTTCATCTGTGTTTTCTATCTTATTAGAATAAAAGTAGGTAATAGTAATCCTTTGGGTTTCCTCAGGATCTGTTGTGATTTCATGCTTTTTATTCTTACTACATGGATCTGAATCTTTTCTTTCTGTTTTTGATAAGGTTTGCTAACAGTATACTAAATTTTATTTAACCTTTCAAAGAACCAACTCTATGAATCACTGATTCTCTCTATTTTCTTACTCTCAATTATATTAATTTTTCTGATCTTAATAATTTCTTCCTTTGCACAGGTTTTGGCTTGAGTTGTTCTTTTTCTAGAAGTTTGAGATATAATAAAAGCTCATTATTTGAGCTTCTCTGTTTAGCTAATGTAAGAGTTCACTGCTGTAAGTTTCCCTCATCAGACTGCAGTTACTATGTCCCTCAAGTTCCTTATGTGTATATTGATATTATCACATAATCATAGCAACTATCTAAATTCTTCTTTAATTTCATCTGTGAATGATTGGTTGTTCAGGAAAGTGTTATTTAATTTTCATTTGTTTATGTAGTTTTGTGGTTTATTTTACCATTGATTTCCTGTTTCATTGCACTATGGTCCAACAATGCACATGAGATAATTTCAATTCCTTTGTATTTACTCAAGCACACGCAATGAGCAAGTATATGGTCTATTTTACTTTTGTTTAGCCATGTAAAAGTGAGAAGAAATTGTATTCTGATGTTGTGGGATACAGCGTTCTGTAAAGGTCTACTAAGTCCTTTTGTTCCTAGGGTAAGTCCTCTTCTGCTATTTCTTTGTGGATCTTTTGTGTAACTGACCTATTTGAAAGAGTTGGGTATTGAGGTTCCCCATTACAAATGAGTTGCTGTTTATTAAATTTTTCAGATCCATTAATACATGTTTTATATAGCTGGGTGCACTGGTGTTTGAGGCATATACATTTATGATTGTTATCTTTTCTTCTTGCAATTTTCCCTTAACAAGCACATAATGACATTCTTTGTCACTTCTGTTTAGCCTGGGTTTGAAGTTCATTTTGTCCACAAAAAGAACAGTTAACACTGCTTTTTCTGGGTTCCTATTCCATGAAGTATTGTTTTCCAGCCTTTGATTTTTCAGTCTATAAATTTTTTAAGTTAAGTATGTTTCCTTTAAGTAGTATTAGATCTTGTTTCTTGATCCATTGTGTCAGTCTGAATCTCTTAATTGGTGAATTGAAAGAAACAAACTTCAAATGTGAAGGAGAAATGGGGAAGAGTATGGAGTAAAGGAATGAAGGAAAAGGAAAATGAGAAAAGAAGGAAAAATGGAAACAAAGCTTTTGTAAAAAGGAGGGTAAGGAAATGGGGGGAGAAGAATGCAAATGTATTATGTACTAGTACAAATGTGATCATTGTGTATATGTAAAATGTATCACTAGGGCTGGCCAAATAGTTTGGTGGATGAAAGTACCTACAGGCAGGCTCAGGGACCAGGGGTTCAATCCCTGGGCCTGCCATGACAGCCCCACCCCTGGGGCACCCTGAGATGGCAATTGAGACTGGGTGTGGTGGTGAGCTTGTAATCCCAGCTCTTGGGAGGCTGTAAATAGGAGAATCACTATGAATCTGATACAGTAGTGAGACCATGAACACCCTGTAGACCCTTTCCTAAAATACAAAATAAATAAATAAATGTGTCACTAAACTTAACTAACCTAAACATGAAAATGTGGGTTCAACAAAGCAAAAACCTTAAGTACTGTTGTATGTGTGTGCATATGTGTTATCAGCTTCTAGCTAAGCCAATTTTTGACCTAAAGCTCTGGGAAAAAGTTATTTCAGACATTATTATTAGTAAAGGTAAAAACAGTAAATATTAGTACAACAGTAAATATTCCTAGCAGTATTGAATTTCTTCTTGTTTTGTTTATAAACCAAAGATAACTGAATCAGGACTGAACACAATATATCTTTTATAACCAAGACTGAATAAGGTGTCCTGAAAAGAAAGTTTTAAAAGATGGCAGTCTCTTGAGATCCAGAACCTTTTCTAAGGTAGGAAAGACAGTCATACAACATCCTTACTCAAGAGCTGGCAACTGTTAGTGTGGATTAGCTGTAAATGAGACATAAACTGCAGGTCTGTCTGGACACTCCTGGGCCCCAACCTGAAGAAGGATGTTTGCATGTGCAAAACTAACAGCTCAGGAAGCCCTATGAGCAGAGGTAAGCAAAGTTCTGCACATAAAGCAGTCGGGAAAGCAATGACTGTTCCTGGGAGGAAAAACATCAAGAGCTCTAAGCCAGGTTTAGCCAGAGGGTCAAAAGGAGACTCTGACTCTTCTGCTAAGTTAGACTTTGAAATGAAGGAACCTTCCTTCAGCAGATTGTCAGAGATGACCTCACTAAGTCTTAGAGGTACTGAACAAATGACTACTGAGGGATATTGGACCCCTGATCTTCCAGTTTATCTCTTGGTGTATCTGTCTCTGTCTCTGTCTCTCTCTCCAACTGTGTCTCTATCTCCCTATCTCTTTTTCTCTCTCTTGCTGTCTCTCTCTCTCTTTCTCCCTCACCCTTCTCTCTTTCTGTGTCTCTTCCTCTGTCTGTCTTTCTCTCTGTCTCTCTCCTTTCCCTCTGTCTCTGTTTCTGTCCCTGTCCCTGTTCCCTGTCCCTCTGCCTCTCTCTCTCTCTCTCTCTCTCTCTCTCTCTCTCTCTCTCTCTCTCTCTTTCTCTCACCCTGGCTACCATGAAGTATAAGCAGGTTGTCCACCATACACTCTATGCCATAATATTCTGCCTCACACATCCAAAACAACAGACCCACCAAACCACAGACTGGGAATATAAAACCAAAATAAATACAGGAAAATTTTCTACCTTTTTTAAGTCATCTTAAGTAGTTTCCTCAACAGTAATAATTGTAATGTCCAGTTTTCAATAAAACATGTGCTGATCTTTGACAGGTGTAGACAAAGGAAGGGGTATAGAAAGGAAGAATCATGATGTGTGTGTGGACAGTACAGTTGGGATAGATAACGCCATGTGTCTACATAATTCTATGAGAGGCAAGATTTGCACTAATGGTGGTTGGACAGGATATTATGTCAGCTTCGAGTACTATGGACAACCACTAGGAAAATAACAAGGTAGAAAGTATTAATTATTGAATCTTTGATGTAATTCAGGTATAAAAAATAAGATACACAAACAGCTACACTCTATTTACTGATGAGACATACGCTATAATAATGTCTGTAAGCATAATATCATGTATGCACCTTCTATGATACCAAAACATTATGAAAACAGTTTGCAATGTATTAATTTATCAAATCCATCTTGGCAAAGTATCTTAAAACTGTCTCATTGATATTTGTACTTCAATAAAATAAAAATTAAAAAAACATGAATCAGAAAAGTGAGTATGTTTGTAAATATAATTCCAAATTTTGCCTTTAGATACTTTAAGTAAATTTGAACTTTCTTATGTGCAGTGATAGACAATAGATGTGAGGGAAGAATGTCATTCATGAATTTTTAAATGACTATAAAGTAGGTAGGGTAGTAAATATCTTTATGTCAATGTATAGTAGCAGCAAGATTTTCAAACAGAAGACATTTAAAACTCCTATAATATGGTAAATTTCAATGAAATTATATATTTAACCAGCTTTGAAGACTTGCGTTTTATTTTATTTTATTTTTTAAAATAATTTTATTGAGAAACAAATAATAATGAGACAGTTTCAAAACCGATTAGTAGGACAGTTTCAATAATTAATACATTGCATATTGCTATGTTAGTGGTCATTTATTGTATAAAGTAGACATGATATCCTGTCCACAAACACTATTAGAATAAATATTTTTATTCATTGAATTAAAAGAATATAGCTGTACATCTATCTTAACTATTTGAATATATAGATACAAAGTGATCATTCATTTGTATCATCTTTTTTTGTTTAGTTTTCTCCAAGAAAGGTATTCCATTGTCATTTAAATATTGTAGGTATGTGAATTCAACAAAAATATTCCAAAATAGTCCAGTAGTCCTTAATAGTAGTAGGTTATCCATGTTTTTAATTCTTTTTCTTCATATTCTATAGGAACTTAAAGTTTAACATATCAATACTTGATGGATAATACCTGGTCCATGTTATGCTGAAGATGTTTGATATTCAGACAGATAGCGAGGTTAAACCCAACTGCATATGTTGTAGGTAATAAGCTTCCCTTCTGGAGGGTTAACAACCTAAGTTTGCAGACCAAAAACTAAAGAAGAAGGAGGGTTGCAAGGACAGCCAACGTTTTGGCCCTAGCCTTTCCAGGTTGGTGAACTCAAGACATAGGAGAATTTATACTGTAACATCCTGTAACTCAGTTATGTCCCAAATTTTCCTATGAAGGAGATTATAGGGCCACAGAGGAATGTGAGTAGAGTAGATGATATAGAGTTTGTCTAAGGTGAGTCACATGGAGAGAAAACATTCTCTCAGGCTTTGACAGAGAGCAAATTGGTCAAAGAATGGCCAGGACTCATCCACATGGCTAACACTGACAAAGGATCTACAAAATGCAGTACAGGGTTTCAGGGTAAATCCTGAGGGTACTTGACCGACCTTATCAGATACAAAAGTTACATTTCTTGTTATTCAGGGCCTGCTTTATCTCAGTCTTAAGAATCTAGTAGAAAAGTATAAAAACAAGGTACAAAAAGTAAAGCCATATTAATAGGCTGTGCTGTAAAAGTCTCAAGTTAACAAATTCTGACATAGCCATATGCAGTTGGGTTTAACCTCACTATCTGTCTGAATATCAAATATCTTCAGCATAACATGGACCAGGTATTATCCATCAAGTATTGATATGTTAAACTATAAGTCCCTATAGAATATGAAGAAAAAGAATTAAAAATATTTTTAAAATACAAATAAATAATTACATATATTTACACAGAGATTTAGAAATCTAATTACATACAACGTTGTAGCAGAACAGGTCTATGACATTTTTTTCTCTATTTTTTCATTTATTATCCTTTTTTTAAAAACACATTTACTTGAGAGACACTATGGCAACAAGTGGAACGTCATGATAAGCAGTACATATTCAGAAGACTAAAATGACAGGCACTCCAAGCATGACCTTACTATTACACATTGCTATCTTTAGTACAGTTGCTTAGTTCACAGGTATCAGCATATACAGTTAGTCAGGGTGAAAATCCTACCAATTAACTGCTAGCTTCAAAAACCTGCTGATGTTTCTCAGGATCATTGCCTTACCCATCTTGTAAATATAAATGTATGGCTTTGCTCCTGTCATGTTTCCTAGCTTTTCCCCTTACCCTCCCCTTGTTGTCTGATCCTCAAATTCTCACTTTATTTTTAATTGTGTAATACCATTCTATTTGTATTTCTTCTTTTGAGTTCTTATACTAGGGAGACTATATGATATTTACACATGTGGATCTGGTTCATTTCACTTATGTGTATATCTTCAAGTGGCAACCACTAAATTACAAATGCTTCAAGTTTATCATTCATTACAGCTGAGTAATACTCCATTGTATAAAGATACCACATCTTTTTCATCCATTCCTCAGGTGATGGGCATCAGTTATTTCCAAGATTCATCTATCACAAATTGTGCTTCTGTGAACATAGGTACATGAATATCACTATGATTTGAGGTTTTCAGTTCCTCAGGGAAAATTTCCAGTAGGGAGATAGCTGGCTTGATTGGGATTTCAAGGTCTAGGTTTGTAAGGACTCTCCACACTGATTTCCAAAATGATTGCTACAGTCTACATTTTCACCAGCTGTTGAGAAGGGTCCCATTTTCCCTACAGCTTCCCCAACATTTGTTATTACTTTATTTGTTTATTATAGTCATGTTTTCTGGTGTGAGACGGTATCTCAGTGTTGTTTCAATTTCTATTGCATGGATGGCTAGTGATGTGGAATGCTTTTTTATGTATTTCTTCACTTCTTTAATTTCCTCTTTAAGAAGTGTGTGTTCACTTCAGATGCCCATTTCTGGATTGGGACATTAAATTTTGGAGCCCTAATGTTTTTAATGCTTTATAAATTCTAAAGAGCAGACCTTTGTCTGAGTGCTTATTCATCAAGATATTTTCCAAATACGTGGATTGACTTTTCACTTTGTTCATAATTTGTTTTGATGTTCAAAACTTCTCAATAAAAGGAGTTTGCAGTAATTAATTCTTTCAACTATTGTCTGTGCAATTTGATTTTTGTTGGTGAACTCTTTGCCTACCACTGTCTTCAAGAGTTCGTCCTACTTTCACTTCCAGGAGATTTAGTGTTTCTGTTTTAATGTTGAGATCTTTAATCCATTTTGACTTTGGCTTAGTGCATGTTGATAGACCTGAGTCACATTGTAGGTTTCAGCCAATTTTTCCAGCACTATTTGTTAAAGGGGCTATCTTTCTTTCAGTGAGTGTGTTTGGCCACTTTGTCAAAGACAGGTGGCTGACTGTGTTCCAAGAGGCTTCAGCATCTTCTAGTCTATTTCACTAATCAGGTCTACTTTGTTGCCAGTAACATGCTGATTTTATCACAGTAACTTTGTATCATAATTTCAAGTCAGAAATTATAGTGCCTTCTGCCTTGTGTTTGTTGCCCAGGATTTCGTTCATTATTCTAGGTCTTTTCTGGTTCCAAATAAATTTTAGGATGTCTCTAGGTTTGGGTGCTATATTGGTGATAGTTTATTGAATTAAATTGGTACAGCAATTTTGGGAGTATGTCCATCTTCACAATGTTTATTTTTTCTATCTAGGAACAGGGAATACCTTGCCATTTTCTAAAATGCTCTATAATTTTCTTTTTCAGGGTACTGTAATTTTCCTTGAAAAGATCTTTGACTTCTTTAGTTATATGAATTCCAAGGTATTTCATTTCCTGCAGTGCTATTGTAAAAGATATTGTTTCTCTAATTTCTCTCTCAGTGTGTCTGTTATCTGTGTACAGGAATACTATTAACTTTTGAGTACGGACTTTTTATCCTGCTATGCTGCTGAATTTGTGTGTCAATTCTAGCAGCTTCTTGATGAAGTTTTTTAGGTCTTCCAAATGAAGTATCAAGTCATCTGCAAATAATGATAATTTAACTTCTTATTTACCTATTCTTATTCCTTTTATTTCTCTCTCTTGTCTAATAGTTCTAGCTAATGATTCCAGAACTATATTGAATAGGGGGGGGGGTAGAGGACATCCTTGTCTTGTCCCAGATCTGAGGGTAAAAGATTTTAGTTTTTCCTCATTTAGAACTATATTATATGTTGAATTGTCATAGTAGGATTTTATCAGATTGAAATAGAGGCCATTTATCCCAATTTTCTGTAGTAGGTTGAACATGAATGAGTGTTGGACTTTATCAGAAGCCTTTTCTGCATCAGTTGTGATGATCACGTGGTTTTTAGATTAGGCTCTATTGATATAGTGTATTACATTTATAGATTTGCACATACTGAACCATCCTTGTATCCCTTAATCTTCTGAATGATTTGCTGTATTCTAATTGCTACAATTGTGTTGAGGATTTTTGTATCTATGTTCATGAGGGAGACTGGCCTGTAGTTCTCTTTTTAAGTTTCATGTTTCCCTGGTTTTGCTATCAGTATAATACTTGCTTCTAGGAATGAGTTAGGAAGGATTGCTTCCTTTTCAATTGCATTGAAAAGTTTGAGGAGAATAGAGATTATATCCATAAATTTCTTGTAGAATTCAGCTGTGAATCCATCAGGACATGGACTTCTCTTTGTCAGTAGGTTTTTTATTACATTTTGTCTGTTATTGAAAGTTGTTATATCTTTTAATTCAGTTTGGTAATTTGTGCCATTCTAGGAATCTGTCCATTTCTTCTGTATCTTCTATTGTGTGAGATTAAAGGTTCTCAAATTAGCTATTGTTAATCTTCTGAATTTCCAGTGGGTGTGTGGTAGTAATGCCCTTTTCACTTCTTATTGCTTGTGTTTGAATTTTTTTTCTTCACCTTTTCGATGAGATTAGATAGGGGCTTGTCAATTTTATTTAATCTTTCAAAGAAACATCTAATTAATTAGTTAAATATTTGAACTGTTTTGTTTGCCTCAATTGAAATAATTTCTTCCCATCTTTGAGCTCTGGGTTTGGTTTGCTCTTAATTTTCTAGATGTTAGTGGTGCAACCTTATGCTGTTTATTTGTTTCCATTCTGTTTTTCTAATGTGTGAGTTCACAGCTATACATTTCCCTTTGAATATTGCTTTCATCACATCCCATAAATTCTGATAAGTTCTGCTGGATTTTTCATTGAAGGTTATATATTTTTGTTTTTTTTAATTTTTTTATCTAAGAACATATGGCAATGAGACTATTTCAAATCAAATTAGTTGGAAGATTCAATAATCAATGAATATACCTATATTTTTAAAACTACATTAAATTGGCCTTTCCGACCTCTCCAGAGTGAGAGTTCATGGCTTTCCAAATTCCAATCTGGCTGATCTGGTTCCCATTCTGAGCCACCCATAACAATTTTGTGGTGCCCAGCCAGCCCCAGAGGCGCCCGCCCAGCCCCAGAGAACAGCCAGAGACAGCACAGCCGACTCAACCATCCTCCTCCATCCCGCCCGCACCTGCCCAGCCCCAGAGACCTCCCAAGACAGCACGATCCATGGCCTGAGACAGCAGCTAACTCCAGAAGCCTCCAGGATCCCGCCCCAAGCTCTCCCAGTGAGTGGGAATTTGCACGACTCACCAGGCTTCCCAGATCAGTGAGAGTGTGGTGAGTCTGAGGGAGAGCCATTGGCTTCTTCCTACATACACTACCCAATCCCTGCCCCCAAGCCCTTCAAGTCAGTGACTGGCCTGAAACCTCAGGACCCACTGACCAGCACCTCCCCGGATCCTCTGCCTTAAAGCCCGCTGAGTGACTGGGAATTTCCCCGACTCTCTGGGCAGCAAAGTGCAGTGAGTGCAGAACTCCAGGCCTGGCGTGCCCGAGAGACATTTTCCAGGAATTCCCTGCCCCCCGACCCCCATGGCCCGGTGAGAGCTCCAGGCACACCGTGCCAGAGAAACATTTCCAGGTGATTACCGTTCCCATGCCACAGCCCCAGACCCAGTGCAGGTTGGCCTGGAGTGAGAAATCCAAGCCAGAGGGACATATCTCAGCAATACTCGGTCCCACACCACAGACCAAAACCCAGCACAGCCTAGCCTGTTAGTGAGGGCTCCAGGCCTGCAGCACTGGAGGTACCTTTCCCAGCCGTCTCGGGTTACAGCCTGTAGACCCGGACCCAGCACAGGCTGGCCAACACAGTATAGCCTACTCAGTGAATAAGATCATCCACTATCCTTTTGTGAGCCTACAAGACCCACCAAAGCCCAGGCCCATCCAACTGAGGAATGACCTGCCTGACACAGGAGGGCTGAACCCGGGAACCAAAAGAGCGGAACCAAAGGAGCTGTAGCAAAAAAGGAACTGAACAAAACAGCTAGATCCAGGATAGGCATATCTGGAAAATCTCAAATTTAATAGACTGGCACCCAAATCTCATAACAAGCTAAGGTTATAGCTGCACCAAAGCTCTACACCAAAGGTCAAAGGTCAGTGCTATACAAAATGACAAAGAGAAGGGGGAAAATGCAATCCCAGACCTCGAGTCCATCAGGAAGGGCAGAGGACACTAGCTTACCTGCAATGAATGAATTAACAGAAACAGCAGCAAAGCTATAGAGGAAATAAAACGAAAAGTAATTCCCCAAATTAAAAAAAGAAATATCTGAATACATAGTATCTGAAATAATGAATTCCAGAAACATTGGGTGGAAAAACTATGCTCACCCAGAACAAGTGCAGAGAGCACTATTGCAGATGATACATATGAATTAACAGCATCTGAAGCAAAGAAACAACAGCAGAAAGATCATGAGGAACTCAAAGCAGAAATAAGTTCTGAAATCAAAAAAGAACTTTTTGAAGTCATACGATCTGAAATACAGAAACAAGTCCAGAAATATACAGAGGAAATACAACTTGGAAGAAACACAGCAGAAAAAGAATTAATAACTACCTCTAAAGAAGACATGGATAAAAAAATTGAGGAGATCAGAAATCTGATGGATTCCTTGAATGAGCAATACAGAAAAGAAATAGAACACATGAAACACAGTCAAAGAGATATAGAAGAACTAAAAATAGCAATCATGAGTGTACAAAATCATCTGAGTGAAAGCGAAGATAGAGTTTCATATCTTGAAGATGCCAGAGCAGCTAGTGAAAAGGTGAGAAAGGATCTCTTAACAACAACGAGAATGCAGGAAAAAATAATACATCACCTGCAGGATGACACCAGGATGAACAATGTGAGAATAATTGGTATCAATGAGAATGAAGGAGTCAATACAAATGACATAAAATGAATTTGGGGAGAAATAATTGCAGAAAACCTCCCAAATATGAGGAAACAATCCAATATTCAGGTCACCGAAGCATACAGAACACCAAATAATCTCAACCCAAGTAGAAACACACCAAGACATGTAATAGTTAAGATCGCAGAAATCCAACACAAAAATAATATGCTGAAGGATGCTAGAGAGAAGAAGGAGCTCACATTCAAAGGAAAACCCATCAGAATTACAGCCGACTTCTCTACACAAACAATGAAGGCAAGGAGAGCATGGAGCAGAGTTCTTCAAGTCCTACACGAAAACAAATTCCAGCCCAGACTACTATACCCTGCAAAACTCTCTTTCAAGTTTGATGGAGAAGTGCAATACTTCCATGACAAAGAACAACTAAAGAATTTCATGATGACAAAGCCATCCCTTCACAGGCTGCTGAAAGAGGTTCTAGAGAGAGACCACAATGACCAGAACTCCATGAAAGAGAATGGAAGGGACCCACTAAACAGGACAGTCAACTAAATACAGGTTACAAAGGAGCAAACAATACCAGGTAAATATAATGACAAACATAAGTCAGCACATTTCAATTATAATCATCAATGTAAATGGACTCAATTCTCCAATTAAGAGAAATAGACTGGCACAGTGGATTAGGAAACAGAATATAACAATATGCTGTATACAAGAAACACACTTAACACAAAAGTACATTCATAGGCTCAAAGTTAAAGGATGGAAAACAATACTACATGCCCCAGCACCTCAGAACAAAGCAGTAGCAATTCTGTTCTCAGACAGTCTCAACTTCAAACCAAGAATGATCAAACGACACAAAGAAGGCCACTATATATTGGTCAGGGGAAAAATTCAAGAGCAAGAGGTAACACTCATAAATATCTATGCACCAAACACAGGAGCACCCAACTATGTAAGACAAATCTTAAGGGACATGAAAACCTTAATGTCTAAGAACACAATCTTGACAGGAGATCTTAACACAACCTTATCTCAAAAAGATAGGTCAACCAGACAAAAAATTAGCAAGGAAGTAGCAGAACTGAAACAGAGCTTGGAACAAATGGACCTGGTGGACATATGCAGAGTGTTCCACCCAACCACAGCTGAATACACATTTTTTTCAGCTGCACATGGGCCATTTTCCAAAATAGACCACATACTAGTCCAGAGGTCATGCCTAACTATATGCAACAAAGTAGAAATTATCCCATGCATACTATCTGACCACAATGCAATGAAATTGGAAATAAGTGACAAAAGAAACCAGAAAAACCCGCTAAATTCATGGAAACTAAACAACACCCTACACAGCAATCAGTGGGTTGCAGAAGAAATTCAACAAGAAATTCAACAATATCTACAATTAAATGGAAATTCAAGTACAACTTACTGGAATTTATGGGATGCGATGAAAGCAGTTCTTAGAGGGAAAATCATAGCTATGAACTCACACATTAGGAAAACAGAAAGGGAACAAATTAGCACCTTAATGTTGTACCTCCAACAACTAGAAAAAGAAGAGCAAACAAAACCTAGAGCACAAAGATGGGAAGAAATCATAAAAATTAGAAATTAACTCAAGTGAGATGAAAAATAACAGTTCAAAGAATCCATAAATCAAAAAGTTGGTGCTGTGAAAAACTAAATAAAGTTGATAAGGCTCTTGCCAACCTCATGAAAAATAGTCAAAAGAAAATTCAAGTACAAGTGATAAGGAATGAAAAGGGTGAAATCACCACAGACCCAGTGGAAATTCAGAAGATTATCAATAGCTACTTCAAGAATTAAGCTCACAGAATAGAAGACACAGAAGAAATGGACATATTCCTTGAAAGGTACAAATTACCAAAACTTAATCAAGAAGATATAACAAGTCTCAATAAGCTGATAAGAGCCAACGAAATATGAAACGTAATAAAGAGCCTACCGACAAAGAAAAGTCCAGGTCCTGATGGACTCACAGCTGAATTTTACAAGAAATTTATAGAAGATATAATCCTCACACTCCACAAACTCTTCCATGAAGTTGAAAAGGAAAAAGTCCTCCCAAAATCATTTCTGGAGGCAAGTATAATACTCATTCCAAAACCAGGGAAAGACATAACCAAAAAGGAGAACTACAGGCCAATCTCCCTCATGAACATAGATGCAAAAATACTCAACAAAATCCTGGCAAATAGAATACATCAAATCATCAAGAAGATCATACACAATGACCAGGGAGGATTTATCCCAGGGATGCAAGGATGGTTCAATATTTGAAAAATTATAAATGTAATACACTATATTAATAGACTGAAATCTAAAAATCATATGATCATCTCAATTGATGCAGAGAAAGCCTTTGACAAAGTCCAACACTCATTCATGTTCAAGGTCCTACAGAAAATTGGAATAGATGGACTCTATCTTAACTTGATAAAAGCCATCTATGACAATCCAAAAGCTCATACAATCCTAAATGGGGAAAAACTGAAATCTTTTACTCTTAAATCAGGACAAGGATGTCCTCTATTGCCCCTCCTATTCAATATAGTCTTGGAATCCTTAGCAACAGCCATTAGAAAAGAGGGAGAAATAAAGGGAATAAGAATAGGAAAAGAAGAAGTTAAATTATTACTATTTGCAGACGACATGATACTTTACTTGGAAGACCCCAAAAATTCCACCAAAAAACTAGTAGAACTGATACAGAAATTCAGAAGCATAGCACGATACAAAATCAATACTCAAAAGTCAATAGCATTCCTCTGTACAGATAACAAGCACACTGAAAGGGAAACAATAGAAACAATACCTTTTACAATAGCACCGCGGAAAATGAAATACCTTGGGATTCACTTAACCAAGGAAGTCAAAGATCTTTTCACAGAAAATTACAACACCCTAAGGAAAGAGATTCTAGAGCATTTCAGAAAATGGAAAGATATTCTATGCTCCTGGATAGGAAAAACGAACATCATAAAGATGGCCATACTCCCAAAATTCCTGTACAGATTTAATGCAATCCCCATCAAACTGCCACCAACATACCTCCCAGATATAGAGAAATCAATCCCAAAATTTATTTGGAACCACAAACAATCCAGAATAGCAAAGGCAATCTTGGCTAATAAAGACAAGGCAGGAGGCATCACAATTCCTGATTTGAAATTATACTACAAAGCCACTGTGATAAAAATCAACATGGTATTGACAACAAAATAGACCTGAGGATCAGTGGAATAGATTAGAAGGCACAGAGGCATCTACGAAAACACTCAGCCATCTTATCTTTGACAAAGGGGCTACACAAGCTCACTGGAAGAAAGATAGCCTCTTTAACAAATGGTGCTGGAAAACATGGCTTTCTACATGCCGAAAACTAAAACTTGACACAGCTCTATCACCATGCACTAAGTTAAAGTCAAAATGGATGAAAGATCTAAACATTAAAACAGAAACACTCAATCTTCTGGAAGAGAAAGTAGGAGGAACTCTTGAAGACATAGGGGTAGAAGAGTTCATGAACAAACATATATTCGCACAGAAAACACTTGAAAGAATCAACAACTGGGATCAACTCTTCTTAAGGGGCTTCTGCATGTCAAAGAAATTGTCAAAAGACAGAGTGAAAAGACAACCCACAAATTTTGAAAAATTCCTAACTAATAAGCAATCTGACAGAGGACTATTGTCTAGAGTATATAAAAAACTAAGATATAACAGGGCCCTCAAATTTAAAGACCCAGTTCAGAAATGGGCATCTGAGATGAATACACACTTCTCAGAGGACGAAATTAAAGAAGCGAATAAATATACGAAAAAATGCTCCACATCGCTAGCCATTCATGAAATGCAAATAAAAACAACATTGAGATACCATCTCACTTCAGAAAGAATGGCTATCATAAGGAAATCAACCAACAACAGATGTTGGAGAGGTTGTGAGGAAAAGGGAACACTTCTCCACTCCTGGTGTTAATGTAGACTGGTACAACCATTGTGGAGGTCAGTGTGTAGACTCCTCAGAAGTGTAGGACTAGAAATCCCATTCAAGCCAGCTATCCCCCTACTGGGAACTTTCCCAAAGGATCTGGATACATTGTATCATAGAGATATATGTGTACCTATGTTTATAGCAGCACAATTTGTGATAGCCAAATCTTGGAAACAACCAAGATGTCCATCACATGAGTAATGGTTGAAAAATTTGTGGTATTTCTATATAATGGAGTATTGCTCAGTTATTAAGAATGATAAGTTTGAAGTATTTATACTAAAGTGGATGCCACTTGAACATATACTCATAAGTGAAATAAACCAGACACACATGTGTAAATATCGTATAGTCTCCCTAGTATAACAAGCGAAAAGCATAAATACAAAATCGTTTGGGTCAGATAAGGCAAAGTGAATGGCATATGCTATGCTGCAGGATACTAAACAGCTTATCTTCTGGATGGTTAACAACCTAAGATCACAAATCAGAGTTGGAGAAATAGAAGAGCCACAAGGCCAGCCAACATTTTGGCCCTAGCCTTTCAAGGTCAGCGAAGACTCGGGACATAGGAGAACCTGTATTGCAACATCATGAAACTCAGTTGAGATCCAAATTTTCTGAACAAGGAGATTATGGAGTCACAGAGGAAAGATACTGAAGTTCTATAGTGTGCCTGGGGAGAGTTACATGAAGAGAAAACTATCTCTCAAGCTCTCACAGAGAGCAAACTGGTCAAATATTGGCCGAGACTTATCCACATGGATGACACAGACAAAGGATCTACAGAATAATGTACAGGACTACAAGATAAACCCTGAGAGGACTTCACTGACCACATAAGAAATATAAAGGTCATGTGTTGGTATACGTCTTGATCTATCTAGGTCTTAAACATCCAGCAGAAAAGTATAAAAATGAAGTATACATCGCGGGGCCATAATATTAAGCTGAGCTCTAAATGGCTATGGCGACAACTGCTTTGAATAACTCACTATTGTTGTAGAATGCTGGACTGTGTTGGATTGTGGTATCGAGTTCAAGCACCTGAGTTAGTTGAATGACAATGGAGTGCCCACCTTTGACAGGTGTAGACAAAGGAAGGGGTGTAGAAAGAAAAAATCATGATGTGTGTGTATAGACAGTACAGTTGGGATAGATAACGCTGTGCTTCTACATAATTCTATGAGAGGCAAGATCTGCACTAATGGTGGTTGGACAGGATATTTTGTCTGCTGCTAGTACTGTGGTCATCCACTAGGAAAATAATTATTGAATTTTTGATATAATTCAGGTATAAAAAATAAGATAAGTAAGCAGCTACACTCTTAATTACTGATAAGAGACATCTGCTAAAATAATATCTGTAAATATAATATCATGTATGCACCTTGTACGATACCAAAACATTATGAAAACAGTTTGCAATGAATTAATTTATCGAATCTCTCATGTTAAGGTGTCTTGAAACTGTCTGATTGACATTTGTAGTTCAATAAAATAAAAAATAAAAAACTACATTAAATTAAGTTTCAATAACTGTATCAATAATTGTTATCTTCCTAGTGGTGATCCATAGTACAAGAAGCAGACAGGATATCCTGTCCAAACAGTATTAGTGCAAATATTTCTTCACACAGAATTATACAAAATTCTGCACATTTATCCTAACTGTCCTGTTTGTACAAGCACAGAATGGTTCTTCCTTTGTATCACTTTTTTTGTTTATTCCTGTCAAAAATGGGTATTCTAATGTCACTCAATTATTTTAGGTGCTTCAATTCAGTGAAACAATACAACACACTCCTGCAGTCCACAATAGTAGGGCTTATTTGCATTTATTGACTTGAGCCCTTCTCAGCTCAGTATACTAAAATGGGTATAAGTTATATAACCTCATTTTTATACTTTTCTGCTGGATGGTTAAGACAAGATAAAGCAAGATCTATTTAATAAGAAATGTACCTTTTGTATCTGATAAGGTCAGTCAAGTACCCTCAGGTTTTAACCTGTAACCCTGTACCTCACTTTGTAGATCCTTTGTCACTGTCAGCCATGTGAATGAGTGACAGCCATTGCTTGACCAATTTGCTCTCTGTGAAAGCCTTTGAGAATGTTTTCTCTCCATATGACTCTCCTTAGGCACACTATAGATCATCAATCCCATTCCTCTGTGGCTCCATAATCTCCTTGTTCAGAAAATTTGGGGCACAACTGAGTTCCATGATATTACAGTACAGGTTCTCCTATGACCTGAGTCTTCACTGACCTTGAAAGGCTAGGGCCAAAATGTTGGCTGACCTTGGAGCCCTTCCATTTCTGCAATTTTTCATCTACAAACTTAGGTTGTTAATCATCCAGAAAAGACGCGGGTTGTTGTCCTGCAACGTATGTAGTTCAGTTTAAGGGGTAGATGTTTTTGCATTCCTCATTTAATTTTGCCTGTGATCCATTGGTTGATGAGTAGGATATTGTGTAACTTCCGTGTATTTCTTTTGTTTTTTTGTTTTCTCATCTCATTTATTTCCAGTTTCATTGCAGTATAGTCAGATAATATGCATGGGTTAATTTCTGTTTTCTTGCATATACTTACACATAACCGATGGACCCATATGTGGTCTATTTTAGAATATGACCTATGTGCAGTTGAAAAAAATGTATACTTAGCTGTCGTTTGGTGGAATACTCTGTATATGTCCACCAAGTCCATTTGTTCCAAACTCTGTTTCAGTTCTGCTGCTTCTTTGCTAATTTTTTGTCTGCTTCACTTATCTTTTTGGGATAAGGAGTTATTAAGGTCTCCTGTTAAGATTGTGGTCTTGGATATTAGATTTTTTCATGTACTTTAAGAGTTGTCTTATATAATTGGGTGTACCCAGGTTTGATGCATAGATATTTATGAATGTTTCCTCTTGCTCTTGAATTTTTACTCTAACCAGCATATAGTGGCTTTCTTTATTGTGTTTGATCATTCTTGATTTGAAGTTGAGAATGTCTGAGATCAGTATTGCTGCCCCCACTTTTTTCTGAGGTGCTGGGGCATGCAGTATTGTTTTCCATCCTTCGACTTTGAGACTATGAATTTCTTTATATGTTAAGTGTGTTTCTTTTATACAGCATCTTGTTGGATTGTATTTTGTAATCCACTGTGCCAGTCTATTTCTTTTAATTGGTGAATTGAGTCCATTTACATTGAATTGAGTCCATTACATTGATAATTAAAATGTGTTGACTTATGATTAATATGTTATTCACCTGCTCTTGTTTACTCCTTTTTGTCCTGTGTTTAATTGTTTGGCCTATTTAGTGGGTTCCTCCTGTTCTCGTTTGTGGAGTTCTGATCATTTTATTCACTTGCTAGAACACCTTTTAGTAGTCTTGTAGAGTTGACTTTGTCATCATGAAATTCTTTTGTTGTTCTTTGTCATGAAAGTATTTCACTTCTCCATCAAACTTCAAAGAGAGTTTTTCAAGGTATATTAGTCCAGCTGGATTTGTTTTCATAGCAGACATGAAGTATTCTTTTCCATGCTCTTCTTGCCTTCATAATTTGTGAAGAGAAGTTGGCCATTTTTCTGATGAGTTTTTCTTTAAGTGTGATCTGTTTGTTTTCTCTAGGCTTTCAGTATATTTTCTGGGACTTGACTACTATATGTCTTGCTGTATTTTAATTGGGTTAAAGTTATTTGGAGTTCTATATGGTTTAGTTACCTGAATATCAGATTGTTTCCTCATATTTGGGAAGTTTTCTGCTATTATTTCTGCCCATATTCTTTTTATATCATTTGTATCGACTCCTTCTTTCTCATCGATGCCTCTTTGTCTTATGATTTTCATCTTTGCATCATCTTGTCCATGAGAATTATTTTTTCCTGCATCCTTTTAAGAGATTTTTCCTAACCATTTCACTAGCTGCAACAGTGTCTTCAAGATCTGAAACTTTATCTTCACTTTCACTCAGATGGTTTTGCAAGCTTATGATTGAAATTTTAAGTTCCTCCATATCTCTTTGACTCTGCTTCATGAAATCTATTATTTCTTGTATTAATCATTCACAGTCTGCCACTTTTCTAATCTCTTTTTTTAATCAGTGTCTTTTGAGAAACTCTTATTCTTTTTCTTCTGAGATTATTTCTGATCTGATTTTCTCTATATGTTTCCACATTTGATTCTTCAGATGCTATTAATTCAGAGATTTCCTTTTTATTTCAGAGATGAATTCTGATATGAATTACTCTATACCTTTCTGCTGTTTTTACTTCAGACGCTATTAATTCAAACATTTTACCTGTGCTATTGTTCGCTGCACTTGTTTTGAATGGACTTCGGACCTAAGATTGCAGTTTACTCCTTCTCTTTGTCATTTTGTATAGCACTGTCCTCTGAACTTTGGTGTAGATCTTTGGTGCACTTACCACCTTAGCACCTACTAAAAGTCGTGTGCAGATATAAGTCTTAGTTCATCCAATTGTGCCTGGCTTGGACCTGGCTACTGTGCTCAGCTCCTTCATGTTGCAGCCCTTGGAGGTATACCTGTTGTACCCTCTGCCAAGATGTTCTGCACCTGCATTAGCTGTGTTGTTTTGGCCCCTGGTCTCTCTTCAGGCCCTTTAACTGCAGAGTTTCACCTTAGACAAGTGTTGTATTTTAAAGGGATTTTTTTTTTTTAATATTAGGAATCAAACTCAGGGCCTTATGCTTATCAGGCATACACTTTTGCCAATGAGCTGTCTCCTTGACCCCTTTAAAGAATTTTCAATAAAATTCACAAATATTTATTAATCATATTATCTTTCTTATACAAGATAAGTTTTTCTACCCCCAAAATATTCCATGACAATAAGTTTTAATATAAAACCTGGAAGATCTTGAAGTTACCCGAATATCATAATATGTAGTTTAAAACAACCAGTTTGCTTGATGGAAAGCAATATTTTAAATCTGTTTTCATGCTTGATTCGTTAACTTCCTATTTAATCAGCTATCTTTTCTTCTTCTATTTTTGTATTTTAAGGAAAGGTCTACAGGGTGTTCTGCGTCTCACTACGAGACCTGACTTGCAGTGATCCACCTGTTTACAGCCTCCCAAGAGCAGGGATTACAGGTGCACGCCAGGATGGGGCCAGCACACAGACCCAGGGATCAAACCCTTAGCCCCTGAGTCTGCTTGCAGGCACTTTAATCCACTGAGCTATTTGGCCGGTCAGATCTTTGTTTTAGGTTCTTTTATTCTCTTTTTTAAGTTATTGCTTATTGTTTACCTGACAGGGTCTCAGTAGGCAGCTCTGACTTATAGTGATCCTCCTATTTCAGGCTCCGCAGGCCTGGTATTACAGGTATGCATCACCATACCTTGTTTCCGAGTCCCGCGTGGCATGCCCAGGTTTCGTGGGTCCTTATATTTGCCAGGCAGGCATTTGCACTGCCGACCTAGTTCATTCTTATGCTTCTCCCATTTACTGAAACTACCCATAGTTTAGAATCTAATGCCACAACACACACAAGCAACTAGTATTTCTGTACTCCAGCTTCTTTTTACTGATTAATTAATATTCTGCTTGATTAATGTTCTTAAAATATTTTGACACTTCTTTTTTTTTCTGGCAGCTTCATTTATTTTCAGCTTTCTCTTCCTTGAGACACAATACCTGATACCCAGATCCTCAAGGAGGAAAGGCATGACTTGAGTCATGTTTTGGGGACATTTAGTCCACAGTCTTCTGGCTTTAATGCAAAAACACTATGGTGGAGCAAACCTATTCAGTTCATGGATACAAGAAAACAGTACGGGATCAGTGCCAAAGATAACAGGTAAAGGACCAGATGTAGACCCCGGACCAGGCCTCTGTTGCTCGCCCAGACAGACCCATTAGTGTCCCCTCTCAGTTACCCTGAGTGGATTGCAAACCAACAAGCTGGTACTCCACCCTAACTAGTTCCCCACACCAACCTGTTATTTCCAAATTCTGAAATCAAAAGGCTGCCCACAAGCTGGTTGCAACCTCCTTTTGCTGTCTGAGTACCCACTATTCCTTTAATTTTTTTTTTATTTTTTTTATTTTATTTTATTTTTTTTTTGTCTTTTGAGACAGGGTCTCACTGTGCAGTTCAGGCTGGCCTTAAGCTTACTTTGTAGCTCAGGCTGGTCTTGAACTCACAACAACCCTCCTGCCTCAGCCTCCCTAGTGCTGGGATTACACCACTATTCCTTTAGAATCTCTCATCCAGCCAAACTCACTTATTCTGTCTTATACTTTGATGAAAGTCATGTTTATAGCTTTTCAGTGCCAGAAATATGTTCTTCATTGTTCTCCTCTTGCCTAACTTCTGCCATTCTTCATAGCCTGCTCCATGCTTATCTTTTTCATGCCACTATTTTTCATTATCCGCATTGAAGTGATCATTCCTATTTTTATATAGTCATAGCTTTTGCTGTCTGTTCATTCCTCTGGCCCTTAAAATCACTTTTATACAGTTTTAGATACTAAAAGTGAAATAGCACACAGTTTTCTATGAATCTTTTTATTGACAACACTGGACAGAAGGCAAAGAAATGAAATCTTAAAGTGACAGATAAGGGAATAAAGTTAGATGCCAAATTCTACATTTTAATCCACATTTAATTCAAACTTAAAAGCAAATAATGATATTGTCTTTGTGTGTTTATTTTTTATTTTTGGTACCAGGGATCAGGACCTTGCATCATTTATCAGGCAGACTCTTATTCCACTGAGCTATCTCCCCAGTCCAGTATTTTGTTTTGTTTTTAAAATTTTTTGACATTCTCATATACATATATATGATATACATGATATATGATACATGATATATGATATATATCATATATATCATTTATATTACCCAAAAACTCTGGAAAAAATCAAACTATGTAAGAAAGAAAAACAAAGCTATTTGACATGGGAAAAAGATAATAAAATTTTAAGCAAATGTACATATACGTTGGTTATAAAATTCAAAATCTTTTAATTCTCAATCTAAACGTACAATTATAGTTATTGTTTTTATGCTGGTAGATAGATACATAAAAGTATGATGCAGCTAAAAATCTTAGTCTAACTCTAGAAATTGTGAGAGAAGTTAAGACATATACAGTGAAAAGTTTAGGATTCTCAGAAGTAGAGAATGAAAAATACACATTTTAAAAATAAAAATAAAGTGACATTTAAAAATAAGAGGAAAAGTAGGCCTGGCCAAATAGCTCACCAGATTAAGGTACCTGCAAGCAGACAAAGGGGCCAGGGGTTCAATCCCCAGGGCCTGCCATGCCGGCCCTGCTCCCAGGGTGTGCTGAGAAGGCAATGGAGACTGAATGTGGTGGCATGTGCCTGTAATCCCAGCACTTGGGAGGCTGTAAACAGGTGAATTACTATGAGTCTAATCTAGTAGTGAGAACCTGGATACCTTGTAGACCCTTCCATAAAATATAAAAAATAAAATAAAGTAATAAAAAATAAGAGGGAAAAATATAAACATAAAATATAAATCAAAATATAAAGATAAGTACAATTGATGTTTTAAAGCAATCTATGAGTTAGAAGTAATGTACATGTGCATTAAAAGATGAAAGGAAAAAATATATATATATATATCTTTAAAAGGGAGACACTGAAAAGAAATGACCTTAATATGAAGAAAGGTACAAGGTGAAAGTGTGGAGCACATTTTCCCACCAATCCAACAGAACTGTAATCATTAAAGCACTCAATTTTAAAGCATAACTGAATTTGAAGTTGGTAAAAGCCATTTCTTAGTTATTGAATTGGTACCTCTGGGATCATGGAGTGAAACAGTGATGGTGACCTGTTTCCTCATTCTTTCTCTGTTTGAACAACTCTTAGGTCTTCCTCACCCCACCCATATCTAAAATAATAATTCCTAGCAGAGTCTTTGCAGGTCGCAAGCAGGTGAAGAGGCAGGGAGATTCTCTTTATGTGAGTGTGTTCTGACTGCTTCCATTCAAGGCCAATTTTCTGAAGGACTGATTAGGCAGTACTTGAGTTGCAGCTGTCACAAAGGGACCAGCCCTTCCGCTTGTGGCAGTACATCCTTAGTTCTGACAGTCCTTGTCTGGGCGTCTTCTCCATTAAACACCTTGGGGTGGATATATTATCACAAGATGGGGGCCACCAAGAAACTCCCATGCTTTTGGGTTCCCTCTTCCACGTGAAGACATAGGAAATGACTAGAATGTTCCAGAATTCAAAAGTTTACACAAAAATGGGGCCTCGATGGGACCCATGCATGCTGCATTCTGACCCCTTTATGGCCAGCCATAAAGAAGCTACCTGTGCTACAGTCTTCGAGTAAGAACTCCACTCTAGTGATTAGTTTTCTAGGCACTATTCTTTTCAACAAGCACATCTCTTTAGCTTCCTTCAAAATTTGGGACAGCAAATCAGACCCTGTGTGTTTAAACACCTAAGTATTTTTTAGCAAGGACTGTGTTTCCCCAAATTTTCTCTCTTATATCTTATTGGTAGAGACTGTTAAAGCAGTGTACAGTCACTGACATCTGAGGTCAGACTGGCAGTCTTGTGCCACCCACCAGGCCTTCTTTGATTAACAATGGAAAAACTAGTAACTTTGCTCTCAGCAAAGATTTATCTCCACTACTAACCTTACACTATTTGGTCATGAATGAATGATTTTTTTTTTTTTTTTTTGGTGGAACTGGGGATTGAACTCAGGCCCTTGTGCTTGCCAGGGAAACGCTTATTCTACTGAACCATCTCCTTGGTCCCTATTTGATAACATCAATGGCCCAAAAGATTAGTCCATGGGCCGGACATAGTGATGTAATCTCAGCACTCATAATTCCAGCACTCAGGAGGCTGACGCAGGAAGATTGTGCCTATTCAAGGCCAATCTGGGTTGCAAAGTGACTTCATGGCCAATATCAACTGCATAGTGAAACTATCTTCAAAAGACAAAACCAAAAATAAACAAACAAAATCTCAGAGATTAGCCCACCACTCTTTCTTTTATATATCCATAATTTGGAATAAAAACACTTGATATTATCATAGTCTTAGTAAGTTAAAAAAATCAAGGAACTTTAAAACTTCTCTGAGAAAATATAAGAAAGAATCTCATGAAATTGGTATAAATAAACCCTTGTCAAAGAACAAAAATGTTTTTTTAAAAAGTTCAAATTTAATGTGGCACATGGTAGCACATGCCTGTAAATTTTGAACATTCAAATTTTTTTAAAAATGGTAATTCAATAAAACATTAATGGAATAAGTGCTTGCCTGGCAAGTGTAAGGTCCTGAGTTCAATTTCTGGCGCCAGAACAAATAAATCAATCATTGAAAGGAGAGCTGTAGACTAAGAAAAATATTTATAAAATTATGTATCACAGCAAGAAAACGAAAAGCATCTGAAAAAATGCATTAAATGTGATTAATAGAATTGCTAATTAAAAACATTTCATGTCTATAGAAAATAGGAAAAGATAAATTCAAGCAACAATGGAATGGCACTTTTAATCTCAGCAACTTGGCAAAAGATATATATATACATACAACTGAGCGTGTCCCCAAATATTGGTTAGTTGCAGGGAATGAGGCGCTCACACAGACTGTTTGCATAAGTGGTACTGAGAGGGCTACTTGGGGAACAATTGAACCATGTGGGTTAAATGTGAACATTTTCTTTTATTCAAAAATTCTTGAAGTCTTCCCATCTAACAGAAATGCTAGCACTTACATTCAAGGAAAATATGCCCAAAATATTCTTGTAGTTGCAGTGACAAATATGATAGAATCTAGTCATGGATACACAGGGTGACAAAAGTGAATAAACTTCTCAGGGTGGGCAGGCTGCACACACACCATGTTAAGTGACAGAAATGAGCTGTACAATTGTTTCTAGGACATGATGCACATATGACAAAGAAAGTCCACCAAACCATGCCACACTCTTTTGTTAAGTTATAAATAGAAGTCAAACATTTCAAAAGTCTGGACCTTTCAAAGTTGGGAAGGAAAAGTTCTGAGAAAGATCTTAATACCCATTAAACATACAAATCTGTTTATCTCAGTGAAACATGGGTCAGGATTAGAGGGGCTTTTCTAAAGGACTTTGGTTTTAGCCATCTTATTCCAGTTTTTTACAAGAAAATTTTGATATTATTGTATAATCTAAAAGTATAATGGAAGAAAACCCAAAGTAAAACAGTAAAAAACTAAAACGTAAGAAAGTAAAAATATAGAAAGGAAACATCTAGTTCAACAGTGAAAAATTACTAAATACTTTGGAACATCAATTTTCTCCTTTATTAACTGCAGATAGAGGGCCATGTATGTATACTGAATGGGCTTTTTGTAACAGAGAATACTGTTTACTTTCAGTAGATACTAAAAGAAATCTGTCATCCTTCCCTTTTCAATCAATGAAAGAAAGCAAGCACAAAATGATTAAGCCTTTTTTTATGATGGTGTTCCTAAAGTTTGAATTCATAGTCACATTCAGTCTATCTAAGAAACACGACCAAGAGGCTGAGAAAGCCCAGTGCCTAAGCTCAGGCATGATTCATTGACCTATGCATAGCCTTGCCTTCCTTTTCAAACTCATCGGACAGTTTTAACATCCTTGGAATTCTAGTCAAAGGAACTGAAACATTATTCATTAATTATGTTAGGAAACTAGAGAAAAGAAGCAAAGGTCTTTGAAAACACATTGTTTTCTTTTTGCCTCTTTGACAAATATTTCTGGACACAGTAAAATTAAATAGCCCATTGTAAAAAGATGAAGTGCCCCCAGTTGGGATATTACTTTCTGAATAATCCTGTGGATATTCCCAGTTTGAGGAGCAAAGCATAACTCACTCCTGGAGGTTTGTTAGCATCGTAAACTGCCAGAGTAGAATTTTATGAAGGACAGAAGGACCTCAGACTGAACTTGCCCAATTAAACAGATTAAATTCTAGCTGTGAATTCAGGCCAGCACTGTGCATTATTGTTTTACTATAGAATAAACATAAATTTACCCATGCAGTGAAGTTTGCAGCTGGTGAAAGTCTAAGATTTTCCCAATGGAAACATTTATTTATTTAACTCTGATTATGAAGTTAAAAGGGTTCTAATGCATCTAAGGAAAAAAGAAAAAGAAAAAAGAAAACATCTGTAACTGAGAGATAAACACTTGGGACTAAATTTATTCTCAGTTATTTGAGAACTATTTTAGTTTGAGTTAGACACAAGAACTTGAGATGCATATTTCACAGAGTAATAAAATATACCCTGAATGAACAAGGTACCAATGAACAATCAGAGACAGATATAACATTTTTAGGAAAACATATGTCCTTGCCATCCTTACCAATGCATTCAAATTCAGTGACGGATGGAAGATGGATATTTTTAACTTAAGTTGACTCTTATTTTTTGAAAAACATCAGCTTAGCATCTCTTGATTTCTGTAATGAAATACCAGTTAATTGGGTGGCTTATAAATAAGAAATATTTATTTCTCCCAGTTCTTGAGGCTGGGCAGCCGAAACTCAAGGTACAGTAGATCTTATGAGAGCCTGTTTTCTGGTTCATAGGCAACAGAGTTGGGTACTGAGTGTGTGGTTTAGGAGGATCACTCAGTTTGAGTTAGACACAAGAACTTGAGATTGATATTTTCACAGGGCACTAACCTCATTCATAAGGACTTTGTCATATAACATAATCGAATCTGAAGGGCCCCATCTCCTAGTGCTAACTCCTGGGGGTTAAGATTTCTACGTATAAATTAAGAATAGGGTATAAATATTCACAAGACAGCAAAAGTAGATATAATGCCTCCAACACTGCAAAGCATAATAATAGCAAAAGTAATAATCTGAATATAAAGAGGAAAAGTCAATATTTATATAAACTGTTATACTTTGAGATGAGCATAGAAGAGAAAAACAGGCATTAGTTATTGTGTGTGTTATTTTAACTTGATGAGTCTGCTTCGAAAATTAGTCATTCTCCCAATACAGTAACTTAAAGTGTCATAAAGTTATTAACTCCTTACTCTATGACACTATACACTTGAAAATAAGTTGTCATCATTCTGCAGCAATAGATATATGATCCAAGTGTCTCACAAGAATTATGTGCATGGGAAGTCCAATAAAAATAAAATTTATGAGCCAACCAAATAGCTCAGGGGATTAAAGCTCCAGGGGATTAGGCAGACGCTGTGGTCAGGATTCAAACCCCAGTGTGCCAGGCTGGCCCTGACCCCAGGAACACTGAGATGATAATGGAGACTGGGTGTGGTGGTATGTGCCTGTAATCCCAGCTCTTGGGAGGCTGTAAACAGATGGATCACTACAAATCCGATCTAGTAGTGAGACCCTGAACATCCTGTAGACCCTTTCCTAAGATTAAATAAATAAATAAATAAATAAATTTGTATAGTGATATTGCATTATGAAATCTTAGTGCATATGTAATAAATATCACTATTAATATTTGTACAAATAAAACTTCCATTAGTAGTCTTTCCCTTAGAGATATATAAAAATAAATAGGAAAAAAATCTCCTTCAAAAATCTGTTTGATCTCTTGGGAATGATATAAATTTTTTTTTCTCATTGTTTCAATGCTATAATCTCCAGAAAAGCCAGAAATAATAGACACTTTTTCTCACCAAATTGTAGAATTGGGGGCTCTACTAATAGATCTGTTTCCCTTGTGTGCATATGCATGAAAATACATGCATTCATCCAACAGGGTTACAGAACTAAAAGCAGGCAAGAAAAATATACCAACAGGAGTTCCCAGATGCTGTAACAGTAAACTGTATTATCCAATAACCTCCCACCAGGGAAGAAACTCATGAATCCTGATAGATGGGACACCTGGGTCTGAAAACGGAGCACTTTCTATCACCTGGCAAAACCTGGTGCCCCTGTACACTGCCTGGGCCTTCTTCCCGGTGCTTTGACTGCCACCTGTGTGGTCTCCGCTGTCACCCAGGTCCCATTTACTACTTAACCCCCCAGGTCCCCTGTCCATCAATATTTCTGGCCACTTAGCTTTTCAAAATAGACCTGTATGTGGTAATTCCTCAGACCTCCCTGCCCCAGGCGTCTACTCTTCTTCTCTCAAACAGAAATGTCCACATTCTGCTGTTCTACTTAGCAGTCTTTCCTGTCCTTGTGACTCCCAAGTTAAGACAAGATATAGGCAAATACCACCCCCACCTGCACCTTCTTTATACCCTGTTAAGTCCACTTTGGCCATTACAAAAAAGTTCTCTTTACCTGACCTAATTCTAATATTTTCTACTTTATTATTAGTCTGTCTCGAATTTGGTTATAATTATTACAATTTCATTGTAAGTTCTTTCCCTCTAGATAATGGTAAGCAATGGCAAGAAGACCAAGAAGAAGAGTTGCCACTCCAGAAATCTCTCTGTAACTCAAGTCCTCAGGTGTGTAATGAGAGAAATCAGCCAATAAATCCCCAAGATCAGGGCTGGGTATAGCTCAGTGGTCTAAGTGCTTGCCTGGCAAGTGCAAGGACCAGATTCCATCCCTGGTACCGCACTCCGTCCAAGCCAACATCAGAATCCTAGGTATGCCATGCTGGCCACCGAAACCAGGAGTGGTGCCACATATGTGTAACCCAGCCCTGGGGAGACTGAGACAGGAGAATCACTATGAGTTGGAGTTGTGTAGTGAGACCCTATACTGAATCAATAAACATACAAATAAATTTTTTTTAAATTAAAAAAAGAATTTCTGAAAATAAATAACTAATTAAATAACCCAAGATCCCTTCAAATTCTAAAACTCCACAACTTCAGTATGTTGGTGCAATTAGCAAGTTATTTTTCCTTAATTTCATATTACTAACTTATTGTTTCAGTGATTAGGGCTACTCTAACAAAGTACCTCAAATGAGATGAGGGGTAGATACGGGGAGGCTTATATTAAATAGCAGAGATATATTGTTTTTAGATTTCAGACCAGAAGTCTGAGAGCAGGGTGTCAGCAAGTTTGGTTCCTCGAGATTTCCCCAAGGAAACTTTGCTCCATAGTTTCTAACTTCTGGTGATTCAGTGACCATCTTCAGTGTTTGTTGGTTTCTGTTGAGATTTTTACCTCAGTCTACCTTTGTTTTACCTCTGATTTTCACCTCTGTCTACTTGTGTGTATGTCTTTGCATGGCTACCTTAGGACAGAAGTCATACTGGAGTAGAGACCCACTCTAATCTGAGTTAACTTTATTTTAACAAATTATATGGCAGGAATATGACAGGACCTTACTTAAAAGTAATGTCCTATGTATAGGGTCCAGGGCTTAAGAATTTAATATAAGAATTCTGGAGAGACCCAATTCAGCCTCTGGCATTAGTCCTTCCAAAAGTGTAAACTAATATTGTCCTGTTAGAATAGTCCACTAAATTCATGCCAGAGAGCCAAAACTCTTATCCAGTTCTGATTTCATCCTCTGGTAAAATGAGAAATATGGATGTTCATAATATTAAATTATAATATGATTGCAGTGATTCATAGTTTTCCTGACTCGACCAAAAGAAAACGTAGTCAATTCTTCATTGCAATCAGAGGATTCCTGTATAATTTTCAGTGCCCCTTTGCTAGTTTAATGTTGAACACCTTCCTGCATACAAACACACTCATGCTTACCTTCTTCATAACTTGATTATTCACCCAGGGCCAGACACTGCTAATGCTTTCAAAGCACATCTTTCTCTTCATTTTCACAATGATATTTTAAGGATACAGGATTTGCTAATATCCCATTTTTCATAAGAGGATGTTGAAAACCCAAATCACACAGAGTATGTGGGAAAAGCAGTCTACCTTTAAATCTCTACCCTTAACCATGACTCTTTATTAAAAAGTTAATAACTAAATTGGATTGCTTGTATCACTTTATAAATTTCAATTTTCAACTGCCCTAACTTTCTTCTACTAAGTATAACTGACAGTTGGCCATAATCGCCTGCCACAAAAGAATGTAGTAAAAACAATATAATAAGAAAAAATTTAAAGCACATTGAAGACCATTTACAAAACCCTGCCAATAAATAAGGGTATTCACATCTTAAAAACACATTAACTCTTTTAACCCATAATAACTTGACTAATAACACAGGCTCTGATATTAAGCTCATATCTAATGATACTTAACTAAAAAGATTCCTTTGAAAATTGGTCCTCCATGCAAAACAAGTGTCAATTTCAATTGCATTTCTTTCTCCAGTTTTATGGCCTTCTTTTAATCTCTTGGAATTTACAAAAAGCAATCTTTGTGGAGCTAATCTGGTGATGATGATTTGAGAGTAGATTTAATCCAAATACACACTTCTTGTGCAATAACTTTAACATTGATGGATTTTTAATAAACTTGCTGTGAGAAGATTCCGATTCTGTCTTTCATCTCTGCTCACAGCTATTTAAGCTCATCTCTAAGCTTGTGGATTTCATAAGTGCACATGAAGTACTAGAACAGAAGAAATCCAGCCAACGCTCATGCGGGTATCTGCGAACATTCCAACAACCCTCGGTATTTCTACAGAGGAGAGAAATTTCGCATGTCAAATTCAGGAAGTGTGTGTAACCCTTACCAACACACGGGGAGGTTGTTAGTGCTTTTTAATGGGGGGGGGGATCTGCATTCTGAATCAGAGTCAGCCTCTGAAAATAAATTTCTCCAGTAATTCTAAGGGACCTAAAAACTAAATGAAGCAAGCAAGAGAAGTTGACAGGCTGCACATAGAGCCCAGTCTAGCCTACCGTGGGCCTCAGAGCTGCTCTTTCTCTGAATCCTGGCCCCACGCCCCAGGCCACCATCTTTACCCAACCTCTTTTCTTCTAGGGAGAAAATTGTCAGGTTCCTCCTTTCCAAACTCCAGGCTTTCCCTCTTCTTGGCAGGTTAGCCATAATGCCAGGTTTCTTTAGGTTTTATTCACTAAGTTTTCTTTTCTTTTCTTTTTTTTTTTTTTTTTGGTGGCTGGATTCAAAGGAATTTGTTTAAAAAAACACTTTATTCTCACATACTTATAATGGACAGCACATAAAATTTCTGCTTTACTAACTAAACAATTACTTGCATCATAAATTCATTTTAGCTAGCATTACATAATTCAGTGAAGTATAATTAGGTATTTGTTTGAATCGCCTTGCTTGTATAAACAAAAAGATGTCTTGCTGTAAATTTTTATCATAATTACTGAGATTGTTGTATAGAATAAATGAAATGATGACCAGCAACCACAGAGATAGCCTAGAGTATTCTAAATGTTCAATATATCTTAGTTATTGTTAATTTCTAAAGTAATACTGTGTTATAAAATTTGTGAGTGGGCAAATTAATGGTAGAATATTGGTAGTTAAGATTTATAAGTATATGACTGTGCTAATACTATAGTTTCTTCATAAATATTTATTTATTTATGTATTTATTTATTTTTAGAGAAGGGTCTACAGGGTGTTCAAGGTCTCACTACCAGATCTGACTGTAGTGATTCTCTTGTTTACAGCCTCCCAAGCGCTGGGATTACAGGTGCACACCACCACGCCCAGTCTCAATTGTCCTCTCAACATGCTCCGGGGACAGGGCTGGCATGGCAGGCTGGGGATCAAATCCCAGCCCCTGAACCTGTTTGCAGGCACTTTAATCCACTGAGCTATTTGGCCAGCCCTTCTTCATAAATAATTCACAAAAGACTTAATCATATATGACAAATTCTCCAGGGAAGAAGAATTGAGTATGTTTGTATATAGGTCAGTGGAAAAATATACAAGTGTAAATGCCACCTATGAATAAATACAATGCAAAAAACCCATAAAATTTTAATTTTTCCTTAGAAACACAGCTTTACATTGGTGTGGATAAAAATACAATGAAGACATACTAATTCCTCTTTTATACATGGCAAATATAAGAAATACATAGCTTCTTGGAGTTGTGGCCAAGACTGTAACAAGGTTTGGGAGTGGACCTTCGAGGTGGACTGCTTGCCTTGCATGGGAGATGCCCTGGGTTCCACCCCCAGTATCACCACAAGAGGTGTTCTGACAAGCTTACTTGAGGTAGGTCCTTAATGCTTGGCTTCAAATGATGCTTCCCAAAACTCAATTAAATGAAGCACCATGATCTCTCAACTCTCTGGTTCTTTTTATACTTACAGCCAGAGGACTATGTTTGTAAGATAATATGATAATGACAATAACTGAATTTATAAACTAGAAGGAGGTACCTGTAATCTGTGTCATCCAGCTGTTGAAAGCAAATTTTCTTCTTGGAAACAGAGAGTGCTAATATTAATCTTATAGTAACGCCGGGCATGGTGGCGCATGCCTTTAATCCCAGCACTCGGGAGGCTGAGGCAGGAGGATTGTTGTGAGTTCAAGACCAGCCTGAGCTACAAAGTGAGCTTAAGGCCAGCCTGAACTGCATAGCGAGACCCTGTCTCAAAAAGACAAAAAAAAAAAAAAATCTTATAGTAAGATTAAGGTTAATGCTGCCTGGGTCTTCTTCAAGTAACTGGAACCAGTGAGTACCTTAACTCACCAGTAGTTGTTTCAAGGAACCTCTCAGCTGTGCGACAGTGATCACAAAGTAACAACGACAAAAAACATGGAATTTCTAGGGTACAGTTTATTTTTAAGTTTCTGTTAAAGGTAATTGCTTATGAAAAATACATAAAAGGACTGAGAAAGTTAAAATAAAAATTACAAATAATCACAGTCTTTACTATAAAGGACATAGTAAAGAAAATTATATTATTAAACATAATTTAATACTAAAAATTGTATCATTAAAATACCCATCATGTTGTACCCTGATATTGTGTCACAATACTTAATCTTTTGCTATTACTGATATTTATTATTGAGGAATGAACCTTCATTGACCAGCTGGTCAAACTCCATGTTCCATACGTAAGAAATTCAGTAGCCAGAAAAATAAGCGATAAAGAAGTCAAAATTTTCTCTCATATTTATGCTTTCCTTTTATTTTGGTGATTTGGAGAATGCTGCCCAAAAAATCAGAATAAGAGAATCAGATTTCCTTTCTTGAAACAGAATGAAAACCTTCAGATATGTGTATTTCTTTCACAGTATAACTATCGGTCTGTAACTTGTAAAATATTCTAAGTTCTTTTGACACAGTCCAAGAGCTCTGTAAATATGTTCAGCAAACTTAGAAATGTTTTATAACAGAATTTTAGAATGTGATTGAAAAATATGGTGTATGTGTAACTTTTAAAAAATGTATTACAGTCAAAGTCGTGTCGCCACCACCGCCCCGCGCACGTCGCTCCACTTCCAGCACATTTCATCTGAGCGCTCACTCCACCTTTGAAGCAGTTCTGGCAGGCCTCTTTTGTGAGTGTACTCAGCTGAACTGGGGTGGCTGCCTGGCTGCTCTTAATCCAGGGAGCACACTTCCTTCATGTGATCGTTTTGACTTTGAGAAAGAGCCAGAGCCTCGCTGTCCAGATCCATGAACCAAGCGGACGGGGACGCACTGTCATGTTTTATGAACCGCCCTGCCGCTGGGTGTCACCTGGCAGCAGCACTCACTGCAGTTTTTGATGAGATCTTATAAAGACACAAAAGAGGGTTGTCAGAACTGCTCCAACTGCTCCAGAGAGAGAAGAGAACAAAAGAATATTTGTTTTTCCCATTTATGCTTTTGGTATAGGATCTCACCATGCAGCTCAGACTCGTAGTGATCCTCCTGTTTTCAGCCTCCCCAGCGCTGGGATTACAGGTGTGCACCACCATGCCCAGACACAGTTAATGCCTAAGAGTGCTCGGGGGAAAGGGCTGACACAGCAAGTGGGACTGGGGATCCAACCCTGGTCTCTGCTCTTGCCAAAGCAGGTGCTTAGTCCACTGAGCTATCTCACTGACCCAAAATAAATAAATGTGTTTGAAGTGTATGGGAGTGGTAATTTGAAAAAAGACTAAGGACAATGTAAGTTTTACTGCACAGTTGTTCTGTTTTGTTTTCTTTCTTTCTTTCTTTCTTTCTTTCTTTCTTTCTTTCTTTCTTTCTTTCTTTCTTTCTGTCCGTCTGTCTGTCTTTTTGAGACAGGGTTTTGCTATGTAGTACAAACTGACATCCCTCCTCAATCTCCTGAATGCTGGGATTACAAGTGTTTGCCACCATACCTGGCACTGCACAGCTTTTAAAATTTAAACCTCCACTACGTTTTTCATCACTCTTTGTTTTTTTCTGTTCATTATTAATTAGTAAGTAAAGTAGGGCCAAGAAAATTGAAAACCTGGAAAGGGTCTTTGAAGATTTAGCTTAATGTTCAAAGAAACAAGACTGCAGCTAAAAGTTTTGCAAGATGAATCCTCACTGAGATGTTACAAAGGGCAGCAAGTCTCTTTGAGTGCAGTGAGAGCAGGGGAAACTACTGGACCAGACTTCGGCTGGGTCTGGAGGTGACGCCTCATTTTGTCAAGTTGTGGTGAGCGCCTGTATTTCCACAGTAGTTGTGTGGGATGAGGGCTCCTCCCTGGGGTCGCCAGGAGAGCAGGGTTAAGGCCAGGATGTGGCACCACTACAGAATAGGGGCATGCTTATCCCAGGTCCTGGGTACCACATTCTGCTTCCTCTTTTTCTCCTTTGCCGTATGGTGTTGATAAGAGCAGGACAGTTGGGGATGTAAGATTTGGAACGAATCGCACTGACGTGAACTCAACACAAACCACATGTTCACTACTGATTTCTAACTATGAGCTCCTCAAAACAAAATCAAAGACATAATCTACTTTCTTAAACAATTAAATAGGCCTTTTGTCAATACTTAAGAAGGCCCTTTCACCCTTAGGGAAAATAGTACCCCCTCACCAACTCCCAGTTCTATAATGTTATTTTCTTTGCCTTTTGATGATTTGAAAACATACTTTTTCCCCTCTAATATGTTTTGATTTGCTACAAGCAAATGATTTCTAAAGATAAAAGTTGGTAGCATTTGCTGCTAGAGGTTATTTGAAAACCATTGACTTTAATCAGTATTTCAATTTAGCTTTTTTTTTTTTTTAAGCCTCAGACATTGTACCAGCATCATCACTTCCTAAGTTAAATTTAGGCTGGCTCAGGTTTGGAAAATTTTTTTCTCGGTCCATGGAAAGATGCTTTCTACAGTGACATTACGTTGTGAGTTCTAACATGGAACAGGCTTTGATTAAAATAATTGTTCAATTTTCCACTGTTTTCTCCTACCCTACTCGTACAAGCATTTTAAGTAATAATTCACAGCATATTGTCCTTCCTGTCATCCCAGATTTCACAACCCTCAATCAACCTTAAAATTAGATAAATGAAATTGTAAAAAGAAACTGAGCTTGTGGGTTCTGGGAAAGGATACATACTCTGCTGTTTTCACCTGGATTTTATTTTCAAATATGCCCATTCTCATTCGTCAAGTTATTTGGCCTCCATTCCAATCCTTAATGATATAAATTATAGGAACTTTTGCTTTCTTTTACTTCATGAACATAGACACTTAAATAATTAATTACTAGCCTCATTATTTCCTTAAGCAGCACCCCAAATTGCACAGATATTTAGCAGAGCAATTCATCATTAAAACACTTTACCCTAAGCTAATTTGCCATTGTAATTCTCCTAGAATGGCTATTATCGTCTCTCCACAAAGGGTGAGCTAAAAGGTTAAGTGAAGAGCTTAAGGCTGCTGAATAAGTTAATACCATTTCTGCCAGTAGATCACAGGAATGTCAGGTTGCAGCCTTTAAGCTCCAATTAGAACACATTTGTAAGAATGGCTCATTCAAAAGGCTGAATGGGGTACTTTTTATTCAGGCACTTTCTCCTCTTTAGAAATTACTACACAAAATGTATATCTGAACCACATATTTTTTCCCCTGAAGACATGTATGTTGTGAACATTTAAAATATATAGAAATACATGGACACTAAAAAATAGTATCTCATCATTTAGAGATGAATATTATCAAAATTTCATATAGATCTATTTTCTGTGCATATTTTTCACTTTATTAGTTGAGAATATTTTATTGCAATTCATAACTATTTCATTTATACCTACACACACACACCTGTACCTGTCTCTGTGAATATATTTCCATATCAATTGATCTTTCACTAGCTGAGAAAGATTGCAGAGTCAGAAATGAACCAAAAAAGCCAGTATGGTGGTATACACATGTAATCACAGCTCTCTGTGAAGTAGGAGAATTATAAGTTTAAAGCTACTTTGGGCAAAACAAGGATTTAGTAAGACATTGTTTTAAAGAATTTTTTTTTTTTTACAAAAAGATCTAGGACTGTAATTCAGTGTGAAGGCCCTAGTGTCAGTCCCTAGTGTAGCTCAAAGAACAGACAAAAGAACTCAAAGATGTAATCTGAGGATCAGAATGAAAGTCTATAGGAAAGGAAAATTGGATACAAAGAGAAATTGAATGCTCTTGCAGTAAGGGTTTGCAAGGCAAAAGTTTTAACACAGGACACATAATTTATAGGACTATTTTATAATATTCACACAAAAAGTGAAAAGCAGAACAGTACAGGAGATCTGTCGTTGCACTACAGACCCCAAGAATCCAGCTGAGGGCCTGGATCCTACGCAGTGTCCTACACGAGTCCAGCTGGAGGCCCAGGCCCGCAACAATGGCTCATGGAAGTCTGTACCAAGGATCTGCCCTGGAAGGCCTAAAGGTCAGTGGTGGAAGCTAGAAAGTTCATGCCAGTGGGATGAAGGTTCTATGTGAATAGGCTAAGGCATCTGCACTGGATCCAAGAAGGGGTGCTTAAGGTAAGCATCAGAGCTCCCCTGAAGAGAAATACAGCCATGCTCAGTGACAGTGAGCACCTCAAGTGCTCCGATGATGAGAGCAGCTGAGTTCATATCAGGAAAGCCAGTGTGACAAGCTCCCGCAAGAGAACCAACAGCTCACCGTCTTCCCTCCAGTTCTGCTTATACATAGCTGGTGGTGATCCTGGGGTCCTTCCACACCCAGAGTACGCTGATTCAGTTAAACCAGGGGTGACAGGTGAGCATTCGTTAATCCACACATCTCCACATGCTAAGCAAAGGAATTTTGAATTTGATGAGTGAAACTGTCACTCTCAAACTTGACTCTGTCTAGTCCTCTTTTGTTGACAGAGTTTCTAAAGATCTGTGGGCTCCTTGTAGAGATTCCTCCTTGATCCCTGTCTGAAATAAAAAACTGGACAAGTGCAAACATAGTGAGCAGAGTGAGCAGAGCACAGGCCACTGAGAGAACAAGAGCACAGTGGCCATGAGGACAAAGGCCACAGTCTTGTAGCCCTGTTATGGCTTTAGATCTAGGCTTTCTTAATCAAAAACTTACTTGGTTCTGCACCAGAAAAACTGAGCATAGCACTTTCTGATTGGTACCAGAAGCAGGGTTTTGAAGCTGTTTTTTGTCATCTCCTGGATCTTTGTGAGGCAAGAGGTCATGCCTCTTGCATGGTTGGCTGGCTAGACACAACCTAATCTCCTGTCTCACTACCGAGTGCAGATGTCACTCAGTGCTGAGACACTGAAGACTTGGAGCACAGCCCTCCCGGCAATGTCAACAATAGCCTGTGTCACCAACGTTTCCCTCCAGACTGTTAGGTTGGGTCAGTTCTTAGGAATCTAATGCTTACACAGTTGGGATAGTGGGGTAATGGATAAGAAAAGAATATGAAGTGGGGGTTGAGGGTCTACCCCAGCTGTCTGGGAGACTGAGCCAGGAAAGTTGCAGATTAAATCCCAGACTGGGAAATTTAGAAAGACTGACTTGAATGAATGAATGAATGAATGAATGAATGAATGAATGAATGAATGGGGCTGTAGCTAGGTGTGAAGGCCCTGGGCTCAATCTGCAGTACTGCCACATACATGCATACATACATACATACATACATATGCATGGACACATAATTATGTACACAAATGTAAAAATGAAACTTTAGAATGAGAAAAAGAAATATTTTAAAATTTAAATTCTTAAAGAAAAAGATATGTCCATTTTATAGTATATAAATCACACTTCAAAACAAAATGTAAAAAGCTACTGAAACTACAAATATCCCTAAATGCAGAAAACAAAAATAGGACATACTAGACAATTCCTGAAGTTGTCTCCAGTCTGCCATTTTTGGGCTTTCCTACTTTCAGGGCTCATTTCATTGATCATGATTCAGTGATGTTTTCTACAGAGACAAGAGAGTAATCCTCTGGTGTGATTACTAGGAATTCAGTTTTATTGTGTCAAGAGAACCAACATTTCAACAAATTTAATTTAATAACCTGATTGGCTTAATGAATAACTTATGAAATGGGCAGCATCCTCTCTGGGGAATAGACTCTCTGCTGAGCAGGCAGCACAGTTGGTTTTATAAGGCAAGTTAAGCAAGAACAAAGCTGCAGTTTAGTTTAAAAAGGGATTGAGTCATGCATGGTGGTATAAGCCTGTAATCCTAGTTCTGTGGGTAGCTTAGAAGGAGTAATGACAACATAAGGATTGAAAATTGAACCTTACTCTGGAAAGTTAGTGATTTAGGGAGACTGCCGCACAACACGATTGCCAGAGGCATACTTTAGTGCAAGGCTCTAGATTCTGGCCCCAGTATTCACCTCTCAAAGGGATCACTGGACATTAGGTTGCTTTTCTTGTGAAATTTAAAGTAGAAGAGATGGTATACCTATCATGCCAGCCCAGTGGATGAGGCTTCTATATATTGGTCACTGTGAATCTCTGTATTTGGGGACACTGGATGCATGTACATTCTGAAGGCTTTACTCTCAAGAATGGATTACTGATGTTCTTCAGAGATTGCATGAATGACCATGAGAACTTGGTTTCGATATAAAAGGATAACTCTGGCTGCTTTCTCGCACACACAGGCTTGCTTGCTGTGTGACATCTCAGCCACGTCAGAGTGCAGTAGAAAAGCTCTCAATCCTTTGCCCTCTCAGCCTTGAACTTGCGAGCATCCAGAGCCAAGAGCTAAATAAGCCCTATTGTTTATAATTTAGTGTTTAATTGGGTAGTATTCTGTTTCAATAGCCTTTTATGTACCAAAACATCTGCTCAAAGCAAATAGCAAGTAGATTGAGAAGTTGGAGAGATTGGGTTAGTGTGTTCTATTACACGTTTTATCTGATTATTATCATCCCAAAACTTTGTAACATGTTCTGATACTCTCTGTATAGAATCATTAAGTTTTTTTTTTTTTTTTTTTTTTTTTTTTTTTTTTTTTTTTTTTTTTTTTTTTTTTTTTTTTTTTTTTTTTTTTTTTTTTTTTTTTTT